>JAKELJ010000257.1:2303-19083 GCA_025594165.1 Tamias sibiricus
AAAAAACTCGTGATGGTGGATTGACCAAATTTGGGGAGTCATGAGGGGCACAAGAGAGAATCATTTTGTCAGAGTTTCATTGAAATACACAAAGAAACCTAATACAAACATGCTAAGAAACATGGAATTATTTCCAGTTGCTAAAATGCTTTTTTCTCAGTTTGAAACTCTTTTGCTACCTAGAGATTCAGCTTTGAGATACTTGAACCAGGAGAGAAGCACAGTGTGCTCTTGTGAACTAAAGTGTTGTTCTGCGTTTTTAAAGTTCTAGCATTAACCATTTAAGAATTAAACTCACAGGCGTTTTCAGGCATTTTCGCCTAATCAGGGTAAACATCCAATAGACTGTAAACAAAATACCCTTGATGGTGGGATGACCAAACGTGGGGAGCCTTGAGGGGCACATGAGAGAATCATTTCTTCAGAGTTTCATTGAAATACACAAAGAAACCTAGTGCCCAGAAGCTAAGAAACAAGGAATGATTTGTAGTTCGCTAAAACGCTTTTCTGTGAGTTTGAAACTCTTTTGTTACCTAGTGATTCAGCTTTGAGATACTTGAACCAGGAAAGAAGCACAGGTGCTCTTGTGATCTGAAGTGCTTTTCTGCATTTTCAAAGTTTTAGCATTAACCATTGAGGAATTAAACTAACAGGCGTTTTCAGTGAAATTCGCCTAATCAGGGTAAACATTCAATAGGCTCTAAAGAAAAAACCCGTGATGGTGGATTGACCAAATTTGGGGAGCCATGAGGGGCAAAAGAGAGAATCATTTTGTCAGAGTTTCATTGAAATACACAAAGAAACCTAGTACCCACAAGCTAAGAAACATGGAATTATTTCCAGTTGGCTAAAACGCTTTTCTGTGAGTTTGAAATTCTTTTGCTAACTAGTGATTCAGCTTTGAGATACTTGAACCAGGACAGAAGCACAGTGTGCTCTTGTGAACTAAAGTGTTGTTCTGCCTTTTTAAAGTTCTAGCATTAACCATTTAAGAATTAAACTCACAGGCGTTTTCAGGCATTTCGCCTAATCAGGGTAAACATCCAAAAGACTATAAACAAAACACCCTTGATGGTGGGATGACCAAACTTGGGGAGTCTTGAGTTGCACATGAGAGAATCATTTTTTCAGAGTTTCATTGAAATACACAAAGAAACCTAGTGCCCAGAAGCTAAGAAACATGGAATTATTTCCAGTTCGCTAAAACGCTTTTCTGTGAGTTTGAAACTCTTTTGTTACCTAGTGATTCAGCTTTGAGATACTTGAACCAGGAAAGAAGCACAGTGTGCTCTTGTGATCTGAAGTGCTTTTCTGCATTTTCAAAGTTCTAGCATTAACCATTGAGGAATTAAACTAACAGGCGTTTTCAGTGAAATTCGCCTAATCAGGGTAAACATTCAATAGGCTCTAAAGAAAAAACCCGTGATGGTGGATTGACCAAATTTGGGGAGCCATGAGGGGCACAAGAGAGAATCATTTTTGTCAGAGTTTCATTGAAATACACAAAGAAACCTAGTACCCACAAGCCAAGAAACATGGAATTATTTCCAGTTGGCTAAAACGTTTTTCTGTGAGTTTGAAATTCTTTTGCTAACTAGTGATTCAGCTTTGAGATACTTGAACCAGGACAGAAGCACAGTGTGCTCTTGTGAACTAAAGTGTTGTTCTGCCTTTTTAAAGTTCTAGCATTAACCATTTAAGAATTAAACTCACAGGCGTTTTCAGGCATTTTCGCCTAATCAGGGTAAACATCCAAAAGACTGTAAACAAAACACCCTTGATGGTGGGATGACCAAACTTGGGGAGTCTTGAGTTGCACATGAGAGAATCATTTTTTCAGAGTTTCATTGAAATACACAAAGAAACCTAGTGCCCAGAATCTAAGAAACATGGAATTATTTCCAGTTCGCTAAAATGCTTTTCTGTGAGTTTGAAACTCTTTTGTTACCTAGTGATTCAGCTTTGAGATACTTGAACCAGGAAAGAAGCACAGTGTGCTCTTGTGATCTGAAGTGATTTTCTGAATTTTCAAAGTTCTAGCATTAACCATTGAGGAATTAAATTAACAGGCGTTTTTCAGTGAAATTCGCCTAATCAGGGTAAATATTCAATAGGCTCTAAAGAAAAAACCCGGGATGGTGGATTGACCAAATTTGGGGAGCCATTAGGGGCACAAGAGAGAATAATTTGGTCAGAGTTTCATTGAAATAGACAAAGAAACCTAGTACCCAGAAGCTAAGAAACATGGAATTATTTCCAGTTGGCTAAAACGCTTTTCTGTGAGTTTGAAACTCTTTTGCTACCTAGTGACTCAGCTTTGAGATACTTGAAGCAGGAGAGAATCACAGTGTGCTCTTGTGAACTAAAGTGTTTTTCTATGTTTTTAAATTTCTAGCATTAACCATTTAAGAATTAAACTCACAGGTGTTTTCAGGCATTTTCGCCTAATCAGGGTAAACATCCAATAGACTGTAAAAAAAAACACCCTTGATGGTGGGATGACCAAACTTGGGGAGTCTTGAGGGGCCCATGAGAGAATCATTTTTTCAGAGTTTCATTGAAATACACAAAGAAACCTAGTGCCCAGAATCTAAGAAACATGGAATTATTTCCAGTTCGCTAAAATGCTTTTCTGTGAGTTTGAAACTCTTTTGTTACCTAGTGATTCAGCTTTGAGATACTTGAACCAGGAAAGAAGCACAGTGTGCTCTTGTGATCTGAAGTGATTTTCTGCATTTTCAAAGTTCTAGCATTAACCATTGAGGAATTAAATTAACAGGCGTTTTCAGTGAAATTCGCCTAATCAGGGTAAATATTCAATAGGCTCTAAAGAAAAAACCCGGGATGGTGGATTGACCAAATTTGGGGAGCCATTAGGGGCACAAGAGAGAATAATTTGGTCAGAGTTTCATTGAAATAGACAAAGAAACCTAGTACCCAGAAGCTAAGAAACATGGAATTATTTCCAGTTGGCTAAAACGCTTTTCTGTGAGTTTGAAACTCTTTTGCTACCTAGTGACTCAGCTTTGAGATACTTGAAGCAGGAGAGAATCACAGTGTGCTCTTGTGAACTAAAGTGTTTTTCTATGTTTTTAAATTTCTAGCATTAACCATTTAAGAATTAAACTCACAGGCGTTTTCAGGCATTTTCGCCTAATCAGGGTAAACATCCAATAGACTGTAAAAAAAAACACCCTTGATGGTGGGATGACCAAACTTGGGGAGTCTTGAGGGGCCCATGAGAGAATCATTTTTTCAGAGTTTCATTGAAATACACAAAGAAACCTAGTGCCCAGAAGCTAAGAAACATGGAATTATTTCCAGTTTGCTAAAAAGCTTTTCTGTGAGTTTGAAACTCTTTTGCTACCTAGAGATTCAACTTTGAGATACTTGAACCAGGACAGAAGAACAGTGTGCTCTTCTGATCTGAAATGCTTTTTTCTGCATTTTCAAAGTTCTAGCATTAACCATTGAGGAATTAAACTACAGGAGTTTTCAGTGAAATTCGCCTAATCAGGGTAAACATCCAATAGGCTCTAAACAAAAAACTCGTGATGGTGGATTGACCAAATTTGGGGAGTCATGAGGGGCACAAGAGAGAATCATTTTGTCAGAGTTTCATTGAAATACACAAAGAAACCTAATACAAACATGCTAAGAAACATGGAATTATTTCCAGTTGGCTAAAATGCTTTTTTCTCAGTTTGAAACTCTTTTGCTACCTAGAGATTCAGCTTTGAGATACTTGAACCAGGAGAGAAGCACAGTGTGCTCTTGTGAACTAAAGTGTTGTTCTGCGTTTTTAAAGTTCTAGCATTAACCATTTAAGAATTAAACTCACAGGCGTTTTCAGGCATTTTCGCCTAATCAGGGTAAATATCCAATAGACTGTAAACAAAATACCCTTGATGGTGGGATGACCAAACGTGGGGAGCCTTGAGGGGCACATGAGAGAATCATTTCTTCAGAGTTTCATTGAAATACACAAAGAAACCTAGTGCCCAGAAGCTAAGAAACAAGGAATGATTTGTAGTTCGCTAAAACGCTTTTCTGTGAGTTTGAAACTCTTTTGTTACCTAGTGATTCAGCTTTGAGATACTTGAACCAGGAAAGAAGCACAGGTGCTCTTGTGATCTGAAGTGCTTTTCTGCATTTTCAAAGTTTTAGCATTAACCATTGAGGAATTAAACTAACAGGCGTTTTCAGTGAAATTCGCCTAATCAGGGTAAACATTCAATAGGCTCTAAAGAAAAAACCCGTGATGGTGGATTGACCAAATTTGGGGAGCCATGAGGGGCACAAGAGAGAATCATTTTGTCAGAGTTTCATTGAAATACACAAAGAAACCTAGTACCCACAAGCCAAGAAACATGGAATTATTTCCAGTTGGCTAAAACGCTTTTCTGTGAGTTTGAAATTCTTTTGCTAACTAGTGATTCAGCTTTGAGATACTTGAACCAGGACAGAAGCACAGTGTGCTCTTGTGAACTAAAGTGTTGTTCTGCTTTTTAAAGTTCTAGCATTAACCATTTAAGAATTAAACTCACAGGCGTTTTCAGGCATTTTCGCCTAATCAGGGTAAACATCCAAAAGACTGTAAACAAAACACCCTTGATGGTGGGATGACCAAACTTGGGGAGTCTTGAGTTGCACATGAGAGAATCATTTTTTCGAGTTTCATTGAAATACACAAAGAAACCTAGTGCCCAGAATCTAAGAAACATGGAATTATTTCCAGTTCGCTAAAATGCTTTTCTGTGAGTTTGAAACTCTTTTGTTACCTAGTGATTCAGCTTTGAGATACTTGAACCAGGAAAGAAGCACAGTGTGCTCTTGTGATCTGAAGTGCTTTTCTGCATTTTCAAAGTTCTAGCATTAACCATTGAGGAATTAAATTAACAGGCGTTTTTCAGTGAAATTCGCCTAATCAGGGTAAATATTCAATAGGCTCTAAAGAAAAAAACCCGGGATGGTGGATTGACCAAATTTGGGGAGCCATTAGGGGCACAAGAGAGAATAATTTGGTCAGAGTTTCATTGAAATAGACAAAGAAACCTAGTACCCACAAGCTAAGAAACATGGAATTATTTCCAGTTGGCTAAAACGCTTTTCTGTGAGTTTGAAACTCTTTTGCTACCTAGTGACTCAGCTTTGAGATACTTGAAGCAGGAGAGAATCACAGTGTGCTCTTGTGAACTAAAGTGTTTTTTCTATGTTTTTAAATTTCTAGCATTAACCATTTAAGAATTAAACTCACAGGCGTTTTCAGGCATTTTCGCCTAATCAGGGTAAACATCAATAGACTGTAAAAAAAACACCCTTGATGGTGGGATGACCAAACTTGGGGAGCCTTGAGGGGCACTTGAGAGAATCATTTTTTCAGAGTTTCATTGAAATACACAAAGAAACCTAGTGCCAAGAATGCTAAGAAACATAGAATGCTTTCCTAGTTCGCTAAAACGCTTTTCTGTGAGTTTGAAACTCTTTTGTTACCTAGTGATTCAGCTTTGAGATACTTGAACCAGGAAAGAAGCACAGTGTGCTCTTGTGATCTGAAGTGCTTTTCTGCATTTTCAAAGTTTCTAGCATTAACCATTGAGGAATTAAACTAACAGGCGTTTTCTGTGAAATTTGCCTAATCAGGGTAAATATCCAATAGGCTCTAAACAAAAAACCCGTGATGGTGATTGATGACCAAATTTGGGGAGCCATGAGGGACACAAGAGAGAATCATTTTGTCAGAGTTTCATTGAAATAAACAAAGAAGCCTAGTACCCAGAAGCTAAGAAACATGGAATTATTTCCAGTTGGGTAAATCGCTTTTCTTTGAGTTTGAAACTCTTTTGCTACCTAGTGATTCAGCTTTGAGATACTTGAACCAGGACAGAAGCACAGTGTGCTCTTGTGATCTGAAGTGCTTTTCTGCATTTTCAAAGTGCTAGCATTAACCATTGAGGAATTAAACTACAGGCGTTTTCAGTGAAATTCGCCTAATCAGGGTAAACATTCAATAGGCTCTAAAAAAAAAACCCGTGATGGTGGATTGACCAAATTTGGGGAGCCATGAGGGGCACAAGAGAGAATCATTTTGTCAGACTTTCATTGAAATACACAAAGAAACCTAGTACCCACAAGCCAAGAAACATGGAATTATTTCCAGTTGGCTAAAACGCTTTTCTGTGAGTTTGAAATTCTTTTGCTAACTAGTGATTCAGCTTTGAGATACTTGAACCAGGACAGAAGCACAGTGTGCTCTTGTGAACTAAAGTGTTGTTCTGCCTTTTTAAAGTTCTAGCATTAACCATTTAAGAATTAAACTCACAGGCGTTTTCAGGCATTTTCGCCTAATCAGGGTAAACATCCAAAAGACTGTAAACAAAACACCCTTGATGGTGGGATGACCAAACTTGGGGAGTCTTGAGTTGCACATGAGAGAATCATTTTTTCGAGTTTCATTGAAATACACAAAGAAACCTAGTGCCCAGAATCTAAGAAACATGGAAATTATTTCCAGTTCGCTAAAATGCTTTTCTGTGAGTTTGAAACTCTTTTTGTTACCTAGTGATTCAGCTTTGAGATACTTGAACCAGGAAAGAAGCACAGTGTGCTCTTGTGATCTGAAATGCTTTTCTGCATTTTCAAAGTTCTAGCATTAACCATTGAGGAATTAAATTAACAGGGCGTTTTCAGTGAAATTCGCCTAATCAGGGTAAATATTCAATAGGCTCTAAAGAAAAAACCCGGGATGGTGGATTGACCAAATTTGGGGAGCCATTAGGGGCACAAGAGAGAATAATTTGGTCAGAGTTTCATTGAAATAGACAAAGAAACCTAGTACCCACAAGCTAAGAAACATGGAATTATTTCCAGTTGGCTAAAACGCTTTTCTGTGAGTTTGAAACTCTTTTGCTACCTAGTGACTCAGCTTTGAGATACTTGAAGCAGGAGAGAATCACAGTGTGCTCTTGTGAACTAAAGTGTTTTTCTATGTTTTTAAATTTCTAGCATTAACCATTTAAGAATTAAACTCACAGGCGTTTTCAGGCATTTTCGCCTAATCAGGGTAAACATTCAATATACTGTAAACAAAACACCCTTGACGGTGGGATGACCAAACTTGGGGAGCCTTGAGGGGCACTTGAGAGAATCATTTCTTCAGAGTTTCATTGAAATACACAAAGAAACCTCGTGCCCAGATGCTAAGAAACATGGAATGCTTTCTAGTTCGCTAAAACGCTTTTCTGTGAGTTTGAAACTCTTTTGTTACCTAGTGATTCAGCTTTGAGATACTTGAACCAGAAAAGAAGCACAGTGTGCTCTTGTGATCTGAAGTGCTTTTCTGCATTTTCAAAGTTTCTAGCATTAACCATTGAGGAATTAAACTAACAGGCGTTTTCTGTGAAATTTGCCTAATCAGGGTGAACATCCAATAGGCTCTAAACAAAAAACCCGTGATGGTGAGATTGACCAAATTTGGGGAGCCATGAGGGACACAAGAGAGAATCATTTTGTCAGAGTTTCATTGAAATAAACAAAGAAGCCTAGTACCCAGAAGCTAAGAAACATGGAATTATTTCCAGTTGGCTAAATCGCTTTTCTTTGAGTTTGAAACTCTTTTGCTACCTAGTGATTCAGCTTTGAGATACTTGAACCAGGACAGAAGCACAGTGTGCTCTTGTGATATGAAGTGCTTTTCTGCATTTTCAAAGTGCTAGATTTAACCATTGAGGAATTAAACTACAGGCGTTTTCAGTGAAATTCGCCTAATCAGGGTAAATAATCCAATAGGCTCTAAACAAAAAACCCGTGATGGTGGGATGACCAAATTTGGGGAGCCATGAGGGGCACAAGAGAGAATCATTTTGTCAGAGTTTCATTGAAATACAGAAGAGAAACCTAAGAAACCTAGTGCCCGCAAGCTAAGAAACATGGAATTATTTCCAGTTGGCTAAAACGCTTTTCTGTGAGTTTGAAACTCTTTTGCTACCTAGTGATTCAGCTTTGAGATACTTGAACCAGGAGAGAAGCACAGGCTGCTCTTGTGAACTAAAGTGTTGTTCTGCGTTTTTAAAGTTCTAGCATTAACCATTTAAGAATTAAACTCACCGGCGTTTTCAGGCATTTTCGCCTAATCAGGGTAAACATCCAATAGACTGTAAACAAAACACCCTTGATGGTGGGATGACCAAATTTGGGGAGCCTTGAGGGGCACATGAGAGAATCATTTTTTTCAGAGTTTCATTGAAATACACAAAGAAACCTAGTGCCCAGAAGCTAAGAAACATGGAATTATTTCCAGTTCGCTAAAACGCTTTTCTGTGAGTTTGAAACTCTTTTGCTACCTAGTGATTCAGCTTTGAGATACTTGAACCAGGTCAGAAGCACAGTGTGCGCTTGTGATCTGAAGTGCTTTTCTGCGTTTTCAAAGTTCTAGCATTAACCATTGAGGAATTAAACTACAGGCGTTTTCAGTGAAATTCGCCTAATCAGGGTAAACATCCAATAGGCTCTAAACAAAAAACACGTGATGGTGGATAGACCAAATTTGGGGAGCCATGAGGGGCACAAGAGAGAATCATTTTGTCAGAGTTTCATTGAAATACACAAAGAAACCTAATACCCACAAGCTAAGAAACATGGAATTATTTCCAGTTGGCTAAATCGCTTTTCTGTGATTTTGAATCTCTTTTGCTACCTAGTGATTCAGCTTTGAGATACTTGAACCAGGACAGGAGCACAGTGTGCTCTTGTGAACTAAAGTGTTGTTTTGTATTTTTAAAGTTCTAGCATTAACCATTTAAGAATTAAACAAACAGGCCTTTTCAGGCATTTTCGCCTAATCAGGGTAAACATCCAATAGACTGTAAACAAAACACCCTTGATGGTGGGATGACCAAACTTGGGGAGCCATGAGGGGCACAAGAGAGAATCATTTTTTCAGAGTTTCATTGAAATACACAAAGAAACCTAGTACCCACAAGCTAAGAAACATGGAATGATTTCCAGTTGGCTAAAACCCTTTTCTGTGAGTTTGAAACTCTTTTGCTACCTAGTGATTCAGCTTTGAGATACTTGAACCAGGACAGAAGCACAGTGTGCTCTTGTGATATGAAGTGCTTTTGTGCATTTTCAACATTCTAGCTTTAAAACATTGAGGAATTAAAATGCAGGCGTTTTCAGTGAAATTCGCCTAATCAGGGTAAACATTCAATAGGCTCTAAACAAAAAAACACGTGATGGTTGATTGACCAAGATTGGGGAGCCATGAGGGGCACAAGAGAGAATCATTTTGTCAGAGTTTCATTGAAGTACACAAAGAAACCTAGTACCCACAAGCTAAGAAACATGGAAGTATTTCCAGTTGGCTAAAATGCTTTTCTGTGAGTTTGAAACTCTTTTGCTACCTAGTGATTCAGCTTTGAGATACTTGAACCAGGACAGAAGCACAGTGTGCTCTTGTGAATATGAAGTGCTATTCTGCATTTTTAAAGTTCTAGCTTTAACCATTGAGGAATTAAACTACAGGCGTTTTCAGTGAAATTTGCCTAATCAGGGTAAATATCCAATAGGCTCTAAACAAAAAACCCGTGATGGTGGGATGACCAAGATTGGGGAGCCATGAGGGGCACAAGAGAGAATCATTTTGTCAGAGTTTCATTGAAATACACAAAGAAATCTAGTACCCAGAAGCTAAGTAACATGGAATTATTTCCAGTTGGCTAAATCACTTTTCTGTGATTTTGAATCTCTTTTGCTTCCTAGTGATTCAGCTTTGAGATACTTGAACCAGGACAGAAGCACAGTGTGCTCTTGTGAACTAAAGTGTTGTTTTGCATTTTTAAAGTTCTAGCATTAACCATTTAAGAATTAATCTCACAGGCTTTTCAGTGAAATTTTCACCTAATCAGGGTAAACATCCAATAGACTGTAAACAAACCACCCTTGATGGTGGGATGACCAAACTTGGGGAAGCCATGAGGGGCACAAGAGAGAATCATTTTTTCAGAGTTTCATTGAAATACACAAAGAAACCTAGTACCCACAAGCTAAGAAACATGGAATTATGTCCAGTTGGCTAACACGCTTTTCTGTGAGTTTGAAACTCTTTTGCTACCTAGTGATTCAGCTTTGAGATACTTGAACCAGGAAAGAAGCACAGTGTGCTTCTGTGATCTGAAGTGCTTTTCTGAATTTTCAAAGTTCTAGCATTAACCATTGAGTAATTGAACTACAGGCGTTTTCAGTGAAATTCGCCTAATCAGGGTAAACCTCCATTACGCTCTAAACAAAAAACACGTGATTTTGGATTGACCAAATTTGGGGGAGCCATGAGGGGCACAAGAGAGAATCATTTTGTCAGAGTTTCATTGAAATACACAAAGAAACCTAGTACCCACAAGCTAAGAAACATGGAATTATTTCCAGTTGGCTAACACGCTTTTCTGTGAGTTTGAAACTCTTTTGCTACCTAGTGATTCAGCTTTGAGATACTTGAACCAGGAAAGAAGCACAGTGTGCTTCTGTGATCTGAAGTGCTTTTCTGAATTTTTCAAAGTTCTAGCATTAACCATTGAGTAATTGAACTACAGGCGTTTTCAGTGAAATTCGCCTAATCAGGGTAAACATCCATTAGGCTCTAAAGAAAAAACACGTGATTTTGGATTGACCAAATTTGGGGAGCCATGAGGGGCACAAGTGAAGGAGCCCTAATTAGGAAGGGCTGTTGTAGCTAGCTGGAAGCCATGGGTTCCACCTGATATGTATGTGACGCACCTGTAGGCACCCGCAAACCTAAAGGTATATAACCGGGTGAAAGCGGTCCGAGTTAGGAGAATGGAGAATTCAGTCAGCCGGGCAGTCACTCTCTCGGTCGGTCAGAAGAATCAGAGCGGCCAGAACGTAGGCAGAGCGGTTACAGAAGAGAAACCAGATAGAAGAAGTAATGACTGGCCAGAGTTAGGCCGAGGCTCCAGAGGACTGGTCAGAGTAAGGCCGAGGCTCCCGAGGAAGACAGAAGACAGAAGACAGAAGAAGGAAGAAAGAAGAGAGAAGAAAGAAGCTCTAGTCTTTCTCTAAGCTAAGCTCTATCTTTCTTTACTCTACTCTAAGCTACGAAGACAAGAAGAAAAGCTCGCTCTAATCTTTCTCTCTAAAAATCTTTCTTCTTTCTCTCTCTAAGCTCTAAGAAAGTAGAAGTAAAAGTAGTAAAAGCTTAACTCTGCCTCCGAGAATTTTCCTCCCGTGGCGGCGCCGTGGCTAGCCGTGACAGGCAGCTTACACACAAGAGAGAATCATTTTGTCAGAGTTTCATTGAAATACACAAAGAAACCTAGTACCCACAAGCTAAGAAACATGGAATTTTTTCCAGTTGGCTAAAACGCTTTTCTGTGAGTTTGAAACTCTTTTGCTACCTAGTGATTCAGCTTTGAGATACTTGAACCAGGAGAGAATCACAGGCTGCGCTTGTGAACTAAAGTGTTGTTCTGCGTTTTTAAAGTTCTAGCATTAACCATTTAAGAATTAAACTCACCGGCGTTTTCAGGCATTTTCGCCTAATCAGGGTAAACATCCAATAGACTGTAAACAAAACACCCTTGATGGTGGGATGACCAAACGTGGGGAGCCTTGAGGGGCACATAAGAGAATCATTTTTTCAGAGTTTCATTGAAATACACAAAGAAACCTAGTGCCCAGAAGCTAAGAAACATGGAATTATTTCCAGTTCTCTAAAACGCTTTTCTGTGAGTTTGAAACTCTTTTGCTACCTAGTGATTCAGCTTTGAGATACTTGAACCAGGACAGAAGCACAGTGTGCTTTTGTGATCTGAAGTGCTTTTCTGCATTTTCAAAGTTCTAGCATTAACCATTGAGGAATTAAACTACAGGCGTTTTCAGTGAAATTCGCCTAATCAGGGTAAAACATCCAATAGGCTCTAAACAAAAAACACGTGATGGTGGATAGACTAAATTTGGGGAGCCATGAGCGGCACAAGAGAGAATCATTTTGTCAGAGTTTCATTGAAATACACAAAGAAACCTAATACCCACAAGCTAAGAAACATGGAATTATTTCCAGTTGGCTAAATCGCTTTTCTGTGATTTTGAATCTCTTTTGCTACCTAGTGATTCAGCTTTGAGATACTTGAACCAGGAGAGGAGCACAGTGTGCTCTTGTGAACTAAAGTGTTGTTTTGCATTTTTTTAAAGTTCTAGCATTAACCATTTAAGAATTAAACAAACAGGCCTTTTCAGGCAATTTCGCCTAATCAGGGTAAATATCCAATAGACTGTAAACAAAACACCCTTGATGGTGGGATGACCAAACTTGGGGAGCCATGAGGGGCACAAGAGAGAATCATTTTTTCAGAGTTTCATTGAAATACACAAAGAAACCTAAGTACCCACAAGCTAAGAAACATGGAATGATTTCCAGTTGGCTAAAACCCTTTTCTGTGAGTTTGAAACTCTTTTGCTACCTAGTGATTCAGCTTTGAGATACTTGAACTTGGACAAAAGCACAGTGTGCTCTTGTGATATGAAGTGCTTTTGTGCATTTTCAACGTTCTAGCTTTAAACATTGAGGAATTAAAATGCAGGCATTTTCAGTGAAATTCGCCTAATCAGGGTAAACATTCAATAGGCTCTAAACAAAAAACCCGTGATGGTGGATTGACCAAGATTGGGGAGCCATGAGGGGCACAAGAGAGAATCATTTTGTCAGAGTTTCATTGAAGTACACAAAGAAACCTAGTACCCACAAGCTAAGAAACATGGAAGTATTTCCAGTTGGCTAAAACGCTTTTCTGTGAGTTTGAAACTCTTTTGCTACCTAGTGATTCAGCTTTGAGATACTTGAACAAGGAGAGAAGCACTGTGTGCTCTTGTGAACTAAAGTGTTGTTCTGCGTTTTTAAAGTTCTAGCACTAACCATTTAAGAATTAAACTCACAGGCGTTTTCAGGCATTTTCGCCTAATCTGGGTAAACATCCAATAGACTGTAAACAAAACACCCTTGATGGTGGGATGACCAAACTTGGGGAGCCTGGAGGGGCACATGAGAGAATCATTTTTTCAGAGTTTCATTGAAATACACAAAGAAAGCTAGTGCCCAGAAGCTAAGAAACGTGGAATTATTTCCAGTTCTCTAAAACGCTTTTCTGTGAGTTTGAAACTCTTTTGCTACCTAGTGATTCAGCTTTGAGATACTTGAACCAGGACAGAAGCACAGTGTGCTTTTGTGATCTGAAGTGCTTTTCTGCATTTTCAAAGTTCTAGCATTAACCATTGAGGAATTAAACTACAGGCGTTTTCAGTGAAATTCGCCTAATCAGGGTAAACATCCAATAGGCTCTAAACAAAAAACACGTGATGGTGGATAGACCAAATTTGGGGAGCCATGAGCGGCACAAGAGAGAATCATTTTGTCAGAGTTTCATTGAAATACACAAAGAAACCTAATACCCACAAGCTAAGAAACATGGAATTATTTCCAGTTGGCTAAAATCGCTTTTCTGTGATTTTGAATCTCTTTTGCTACCTAGTGATTCAGCTTTGAGATACTTGAACCAGGACAGGAGCACAGTGTGCTCTTGTGAACTAAAGTGTTGTTTTGCATTTTTAAAGTTCTAGCATTAACCATTTAAGAATTAAACAAACAGGCCTTTTCAGGCATTTTCGCCTAATCAGGGTAAACATCCAATAGACTGTAAACAAAACACCCTTGATGGTGGGATGACCAAACTTGGGGAGCCATGAGGGGCACAAGAGAGAATCATTTTTTCAGAGTTTCATTGAAATACACAAAGAAACCTAGTACCCACAAGCTAAGAAACATGGAATGATTTCCAGTTGGCTAAAACCCTTTTCTGTGAGTTTGAAACTCTTTTGCTACCTAGTGATTCAGCTTTGAGATACTTGAACCAGGACAGAAGCACAGTGTGCTCTTGTGATATGAAGTGCTTTTGTGCATTTTCAACATTCTAGCTTTAAACATTGAGGAATTAAAATGCAGGCGTTTTCACTGAAATTCACCTAATCAGGGTAAACATTCAATAGGCTCTAAACAAAAAACACGTGATGGTTGATTGACCAAGATTGGGGAGCCATGAGGGGCACAAGAGAGAATCATTTTGTCAGAGTTTCATTGAAGTACACAAAGAAACCTAGTACCCACAAGCTAAGAAACATGGAAGTATTTCCAGTTGGCTAAAATGCTTTTCTGTGAGTTTGAAACTCTTTTGCTACCTACTGATTCAGCTTTGAGATGCTTGAACCAGGACAGAAGCACAGTGTGCTCTTGTGATCTGAAGTGCTTTTCTGCATTTTCAAAGTTCTAGCTTTAACCATTGAGGAATTAAACTACAGGCGTTTTCAGTGAAATTTTGCCTAATCCAGGGTAAAATATCCAATAGGCTCTAAACAAAAAACCCGTGATGGTGGGATGACCAAGATTGGGGAGCCATGAGGGGCACAAGAGAGAATCATTTTGTCAGAGTTTCATTGAAATACACAAAGAAATCTAGTACCCAGAAGCTAAGTAACATGGAATTATTTCCAGTTGGCTAAATCACTTTTCTGTGATTTTGAATCTCTTTTGCTTCCTAGTGATTCAGCTTTGAGATACTTGAACCAGGACAGGAGCACAGTGTGCTCTTGTGAACTGAAAAGTGTTGTTTTGCATTTTTAAAGTTCTAGCATTAACCATTTAAGAATTAATCTCACAGGCCTTTTCAGGCATTTTCACCTAATCAGGGTAAACATCCAATAGACTGTAAACAAACCACCCTTGATGGTGGGATGACCAAACTTGGGAAGCCATGAGGGGCACAAGAGAGAATCATTTTTTCAGAGTTTCATTGAAATACACAAAGAAACCTAGTACCCACAAGCTAAGAAACATGGAATTATTTCCAGTTGGCTAACACGCTTTTCTGTGAGTTTGAAACTCTTTTGCTACCTAGTGATTCAGCTTTGAGATACTTGAACCAGGAAAGAAGCACAGTGTGCTTCTGTGATCTGAAGTGCTTTTCTGAATTTTCAAAGTTCTAGCATTAACCATTGAGTAATTGAACTACAGGCGTTTTCAGTGAAATTCGCCTAATCAGGGTAAACCTCCATTACGCTCTAAACAAAAAACACGTGATTTTGGATTGACCAAATTTGGGGAGCCATGAGGGGCACAAGAGAGAATCATTTTGTCAGAGTTTCATTGAAATACACAAAGAAACCTAGTACCCACAAGCTAAGAAACATGGAATTATTTCCAGTTGGCTAACACGCTTTTTCTGTGAGTTTGAAACTCTTTTGCTACCTAGTGATTCAGCTTTGAGATACTTGAACCAGGAAAGAAGCACAGTGTGCTTCTGTGATCTGAAGTGCTTTTCTGAATTTTCAAAGTTCTAGCATTAACCATTGAGTAATTGAACTACAGGCGTTTTCAGTGAAATTCGCCTAATCAGGGTAAACATCCATTAGGCTCTAAAGAAAAAAACACGTGATTTTGGATTGACCAAATTTGGGGAGCCATGAGGGGCACAAGTGAAGGAGCCCTAATTAGGAAGGGCTGTTGTAGCTAGCTGAAGCCATGGGTTCCACCTGATATGTATGTGACGCACCTGTAGGCACCCGCAAACACCTAAAGGTATTATAACCGGGTGAAAGCGAGGTCCGAGTTAGAGAATGGAGAATTCAGCTCAGCCGGGCAGTCACTCGGGTCGGCATCAGAAGAATCAGAGCGGTCCAGAACGTGCGTTTGTTATTTTATAGGCAGAATTTTTAATTTTTTTTTTTAGCAGGGTTACAGAAGAGAAACCAGATAGAAGAAGTAAATGACTGGCTACAGAGTTAGGCCGAGGCTCCAGAGGACTGGTCAGAGTAAGGCCGAGGCTCCCCGAGGGAAGACAGAAGACAGAAGACAGAAGAAGGAAAGAAAGAAGAGAGAAGAAAGAAGCTCTAAGTCTTTCTCTAAGCTAAGCTCTATCTTTCTTTACTCTACTCTAAGCTACGAAGACAAGAAGAAAAAGCTCGCTCTAATCTTTCTCTCTAAAAATCTTTCTTTCTCTCTCTAAGCTCTAAGAAAGTAGAAGTAAAAGTAGTAAAAGCTTAACTCTGCCTCCGAGAATTTTCCTCCCGTGGCGGCGCCGTGGCTGGCCGTGACAGGCAGCTTACACACAAGAGAGAATCATTTGTCAGAGTTTTCATTGAAAAATACACAAAGAAACCTAGTACCCACAAGCTAAGAAACATGGAATTTTTTTCCAGTTGGCTAAAACGCTTTTCTGTGAGTTTGAAACTCTTTTGCTACCTAGTGATTCAGCTTTGAGATACTTGAACCAGGGAGAGAATCACAGCTGCTGCGCTTGTGAACTAAAGTGTTGTTCTGCGTTTTTAAAGTTCTAGCATTAACCATTTAAGAATTAAACTCACCGGCATTTTCAGGCATTTTTCGCCTAATCAGGGTAAACATCCAATAGACTGTAAACAAAACAAACCCCTTGAATGGTGGGATGACCAAACGTGGGGAGCCTTGAGGGGGCACATAAGAGAATCATTTTTCAGAGTTTCATTGAAATACACAAAGAAACCTAGTGCCCAGAAGCTAAGAAACATGGAATTATTTCGCAGTTCTCTAAAACGCTTTTCTGTGAGTTTGAAAACTCTTTTGCTACCTAGTGATTCAGCTTTGAGATACTTGAACCAGGACAGAAGCACAGTGTGCTTTTGTGATCTGAAGTGCTTTTCTGCATTTTCAAAGTTCTTAGCATTAACCATTGAGGAATTA
>JAKELJ010000257.1:19183-42200 GCA_025594165.1 Tamias sibiricus
ATGTTTACCCTGATTAGGCGAAAATGCCTGAAAACGCCTGTGAGTTTAATTCTTAAATGGTTAATGCTAGAACTTTAAAAATGCAGAACAACACTTCAGTTCACAAGAGCACACTATGCTTCTCTCCTGGTTCAAGTATCTCAAGGCTGAATCACTAGGTAGCAAAAGAGTTTCAAACTCACAGAAAAGCGTTTTAGCCAACTGGAAATAATTCCATGTTTCTTAGCTTGTGGGTACTAGGTTTCTTTCTGTATTTCAATGAAACTCTGAGAAAATGATTCTCTCTTGTGCCCCTCATGTCTCCCCAAATTTGGTCATCCCACCATCACGGGTTTTTTGTTTAGAGCCTATTGGATATTTACCCTGATTAGGCGAATTTCACTGAAAACGCCTGTAGTTTAATTCCTCAATGGTTAAAGCTAGAACTTTGAAAATGAAGAAAAGCACTTCATATCACAAGAGCACACTGTGCTTCTGTCCTGGTTCAAGTATCTCAAAGCTGAATCACTAGGTAACAAAAGAGTTTCAAACTCACAGAAAAGCGTTTTAGCGAACTAGAAATCATTCCATGTTTCTTAGCTTCTGGGAACTAGGTTTCTTTGTGTATGTCAATGAAACTCTGAAAAAATGATTCTCTCATGTGCCCCTCAAGGCTCCCCAAGTTTGGTCATCCCACCATCAAGGGTGTTTTGTTTACAGTCTATTGGATGTTTACCCTGATTAGGCGAAAATGCCTGAAAACGCCTGTGAGTTTAATTCTTAAATGGTTAATGCTAGAACTTTAAAAAAAACGCAGAACAACACTTTAGTTCACAAGAGCACACTGTGATTCTCTCCTGGTTCAAGTATCTCAAAGCTGAATCACTAGGTAGCAAAAGAGTTTCAAACTAACAGAAAAGCGTTTTAGCCAACTGGAAATAATTCCAGGTTTCTTAGCTTGTGGGTACTAGGTGTCTGTGTATATTTCAATGAAACTCTGACAAAATGATTCCCTCTTGTGCCCCTCATGGCTCCCCAAATTTGGTCAATCCACCATCACGGGTTTTTCCTTTAGAGCCTATTGAATGTTTACCCTGATTAGGCGAATTTCACTGAAAAACGCCTGTAGTTTAATTCCTCAATGGTTAATGCTAGAACTTTGAAAATGCAGAAAACCACTTCAGATCACAAGAGCACACTGTGCTTCTCTCCTGGTTCAAGTATCTCAAAGCTGAATCACTAGGTAGCAAAAGAGTTTCAAACTCACAGAAAAGCGTTTTAACCAACTGGAAATAATTCCATGTTTCTTAGCTTGTGGGTATTAGGTTTCTTTGTGTATTTCAATGAAACTCTGACAAAAGGATTCTTTCTTGTGCCCCTCATGGCTCCCCAAATTTGGTCAATCCACCATCACGTGTTTTTTGTTTAGAGCCTATTGGATATTTACCCTGATTAGGCCAATTTCACTGAAAACTCCTGTAGTTTAATTCCTCAATGGTTAATGCTAGAACTTTGAAAATGCAGAAAAGCACTTCAGATCACAAAAGCACACTTTGCTTCTGTCCTGGTTCAAGTATCTCAAAGCTGAATCACTAGGTAGCAAAAGAGTTTCAAACTCAAATAAAAGCGTTTTAGCGAACTGGAAATAATTCCATGTTTCTTAGCTTCTGGGCACTAGGTTTCTTTGTGTATTTCAATGAAACTCTGAAAAAATGATTCTCTCATGTGCCCCTCAAGACTCCCCAAGTTTGGTCATCCCACCATCAAGGGTGTTTTTTTTACAGTCTATTGGATGTTTACCCTGATTTGGCGAAAATGCCTGAAAACGCCTGTGAGTTTAATTCTTAAATGGTTAATGCTAGAACTTTAAAAACGCAGAACAACACTTTAGTTCACAAGAGCACACTGTGCTTCTCTCCTGGTTCAAGTATCTCAAAGCTGAATTGCTTGTTAGCAAAAACAGTTTCAAACTCACAGAAATGCGTTTTAGCGAACCTGAAATAATTTCCTGTTTCTTAGCTCCTGGGCTCGAGGTTTGTTTGTGTATTTCAATGAAACTCTGATTAAATGATTCTCACATGAGCTCCTCATGGCTGCCCAAATTAGGTCATCTCAGCATCACAGATGTTTTGTCTACATCTTCTTGGATGTTGACCCTGATTAGGCGAATTTGACAGAAAACATCTGTTATTCCAACTCTACAATGGTTTAGGCTACCACTTTGAAAACTAAGGAAAATTGTTTCTTTCATAACAGGACAATCTGCTTCAGGCCTGGTTCAAGTAGCTCGAAGCAGTATTGCTTGGGATTGCAAAAGATTAAAACTCACAGAAAAAGCGTTCTAGCAACGAAGAAATAGTTGCATGTTCCCTAGCTCTTGGGCACGAGGTTTCTGTGTATATTTCAATAAAACTCTGGTTAAATGATTCTCTCATGAGCCCCTCATGGCACCCCAAGTTTGGTCATCCCACCATTATGGGTGCTTTGTTTAAAGCTTTATAGATATTTTACCCTGATTAGGCGAATTTGCTTGAAAAACGCCTGTTAGTATAATTCCTCAATGGTTTATATTAGAACTTTGAAAACACAGGAAAGCATGTAAGTTCACAAGAGCACACTGTGCTTCTGTCCTGGTTCACGTATCTCCAAGCTGATTCGCTTGGTAGGAAAACAGTTTCAAACTAACAGAAAAGCGTTTTAGCGAACTGGAAATAATTGCCTGTTTCGAAGCTCTTGTGAACTAGGATTCTTTGCGTATTTCAATAAAACACTGATAAAATGTTTCATGTGACCCCCTTGGCTCCCAAAGTTTGGTCATCCCACCATTACGGGTGCTTTGTAAGAGCCATATGGATTTTTACCCTGATTAGGCGAATTTGCCTGAAAACGCCTGTTAGTTTAATTCCTAAATGGTTAATGCTAGAACTTTGAAAACACAGAACAGCTCTTTAGTTCACAAGAGCACACTGTGCTTCTGTCATGGTTCACATATCTCAAAGCTGAAACGCTTTGTAGCAAAACAGTTTCAAACTCACAGAAAAGCAATTTTGCAAACTAGAAATAATTGCCAGTTTCTTAGCTCTTGGGCATGAGGTTTCTTTCTGTATTTCAATGATACTCTGATAAAATGATTCTCTCATGTGCCCCTCATGGCTCCCCAAGATTGATCATCCCACCATCACGGGTGTTTTGTTTACAGTCTATTGGATGTTTATCCTGATTAGTCAAATTTGCCTGAAAAACGCGTGTTAGTTTAATTTCTAAATTGTTGATGATACGACTTTGAAAACGCAGGAAAGCACTTTATTTCACAAGAGGACACTGTGCTTCTCTCCTGGTTCAAGTATCTCAAAGGTGAATCATTAGGTAGCAAAAGAGTTTCAACTCACAGAAAAGCGTTTTAGCGAACTGGAAATAATTCCAGGTTTCTTAGCTTCTGGGCACTAGGTTTCTTTGTGTATTTCAATGAAACTCTGAAAAAATGATTCTCTCATGTGCTCCTCATGGCTCCCCACGTTTGGGCATCCCACATGACGTGTTTTTTGTTTAGAGCTTATTGGATGTTTACCCTGATTAGGCGAATTTCACTGAAAACGCCTGTTAGTTTAATTCCTCAATGGTTAATGCTAGAACTTTGAAAATGCAGAAAAGCACTTCAGATCACAAGAGCACACTGTGCTTCTTTCCTGGTTCAAGTATCTCAAAGCTGAATCACTAGGTAACAAAAGAGTTTCAAACTCACAGAAAAGCGTTTTAGCGAACTGGAAATAATTCCATGTTTCTTAGCTTCTGGGCACTAGGTTTCTTTGTGTATTTCAATGAAACTCTGAAAAAATGATTCTCTCATGTGCCCCTCAAGGCTCCCCAAGTTTGGCCATCCCACCATCAAGGGTGCTTTTTTTACAGTCTATTGGATGTTTACTCGGATTAGGCGAAAATCCCTGAAAACGACTGTGAGTTTAATTCTTAAATGGTTAATGCTAGAACTTTAAAAACGCAGAACAACACTTTAGTTCACAAGAGCACACTGTGCTTCTCTCCTGGGTCAAGTATCTCAAAGCTGAATCACTAGGTAGCAAAAGAGTTTCAAATTCACTGATAAGCGTTTTAGCGAACAATAAATAATTGCCTCTTTCTTAGCTTCTGGGCACTAGGTTTCTTTGTGTATTTCAATGAAACTCTGAAAAAATGATTCTCTCATGGGCCCCTCATGGCTCCCCAAGTTTGGTCATCCCACCATCACATGTATTTTTTGTTTAGAGCCTATTGGATGTTTACCCTGATTAGGCGAATTTGACTGAAAACGCCTGTTAGTTTAGTTCTTCAATGGTTAATGCAAGAACTTTGAAAACGCAGAAGAGCACTTCAGATCACAAGAGCACACTGTGCTTCTCTCCTGGTTCAAGTATCTCAAAGCTGAATCACTTCATAGCAAAAGAGTTTCAAACTCACAGAAAAGCGTTTTAGCGAACTGGAAATAATTCCATGTTTCTTAGCTTCTGGGCACTAGGTTTCTTTGTGTATTTCAATGAATCTCTGAAAAAATGATTCTCTCATGTGTCCCTCATGGCTCCCCAGTTTGGTCATCCCACCATCACGTGTTTTTTGTATAGAGCCTATTGGATGTTTACCCTGATTAGGCAAATTTGACTGAAAACGCCTGTTAGTTTAATTCCTCAATGGTTAATGCTAGAACTTTGAAAACGCAGAAAAACACTCCAGATCACAAGAGCACACTGTGCTTCTCTCCTGGTTCAAGTACCTCAAAGCTGAATCACTAGGTAGCAAAAGATTTCAAAGGAACAAAAAAGCGTTTTAGCGAACTGGAAAGAATTGCTTGATTCTTTGCTCCTGGGCAGGAGGTTTCTTTGTGTATTTCAATGAAACTCTGATAAAATGATTCTCTCATGTTCCCCACATGGCTCCCCACGTTTGGTCATCAAACCATCACAGGGTGTTTTGTTTACAGTCTATTGGATATTTACCCTGATTTGGCGAAAATTCCAGAGAACGCCTATCAGTTTAATTCCTCAATGGATAATTCTACAACTTTGAAAATGCAGAAAAAGCACTTCAGATCACAAGAGCACATGTGCTTCTCTCCTGGTTCAAGTATCTCCAAGCTGAATCGCTTTGTAGCAAAACAGTTTTAAACTCACAGTAAAGCGTTTTAGTGAACTGGAAATAATGGCCTCTTTCTTAGCTCCTGGGCACGAGATTTCTTTGTGTATTTCAATGAAACTCTGATAAAATGATTCTCTCATAGTGACCCCGTTGACTCCCAAAGTTTGGTCATCCAACCATCACTTGTGATTTGTTTAGAGACATATGGATATTTACCCTGATTAGGCGAATTTGCCTGAAAACTCCTGTTAGTTTAATTCCTAAATGGTTAATGCTAGAACTTTGAAAATGCAGAACAGCATTTTAGTTCACAAGAGCACATGTGCTTCTGTCCTCGTTCACATATCTCAAAACTGAATCGCTTCATAGCAAAACAGTTACAAACTTACAGAAAAGCAATTTAGCGAACTAGAAATAATTGTTTCTGTATCTTAGCTCTTGGGAACGAGGTTTCTTTGAGTATTTCAATGAAACTGTGACAAAAATGATTCTCTTATGTGCCCCTCAAGGCTCCCCAAGTTTGGTCAAATCCACCATCAAGGGTGATTTGTTTGCACAGTCTATTGGATGTTTACCCTGATTAGGCGAATTTGCCTGAAAACGCCTGTGAGTTTAATTCTTAAAAAGCTGGTTAATGCTAGAACTTTAAAAATGCAGAACAACACTTCAGTTCACAAGAGCACACTATGCTTCTCTCCTGGTTCAAGTATCTCAAAGGCTGAATCACTAGGTAGCAAAAGAGTTTCAAACTCACAGAAAAGCGTTTTAGCCAACTGGAAATAATTCCATGTTTCTTAGCTTGTGGGTACTAGGTTTCTTTCTGTATTTCAATGAAACTCTGACAAAAGGATTCTTTCTTGTGCCCCTCATGGCTCCCCAAATTTGGTCAATCCACCATCACGTGTTTTTTGTTTAGAGCCTATTGGATATTTACCCTGATTAGGCCAATTTCACTGAAAACTCCTGTAGTTTAATTCCTCAATGGTTAATGCTAGAACTTTGAAAATGCAGAAAAGCACTTCAGATCACAAAAGCACACTTTGCTTCTGTCCTGGTTCAAGTATCTCAAAGCTGAATCACTAGGTAGCAAAAGAGTTTCAAACTCAAATAAAAGCGTTTTAGCGAACTGGAAATAATTCCATGTTTCTTAGCTTCTGGGCACTAGGTTTCTTTGTGTATTTCAATGAAACTCTGAAAAAATGATTCTCTCATGTGCCCCTCAAGACTCCCCAAGTTTGGTCATCCCACCATCAAGGGTGTTTTTTTTTACAGTCTATTGGATGTTTACCCTGATTTGGCGAAAATGCCTGAAAACGCCTGTGAGTTTAATTCTTAAATGGTTAATGCTAGAACTTTAAAAACGCAGAACAACACTTTAGTTCACAAGAGCACACTGTGCTTCTCTCCTGGTTCAAGTATCTCAAAGCTGAATTGCTTGTTAGCAAAACAGTTTCAAACTCACAGAAATGCGTTTTAGCGAACCTGAAATAATTCCCTGTTTCTTAGCTCCTGGGCTCGAGGTTTGTTTGTGTATTTCAATGAAACTCTGATTAAATGATTCTCACATGAGCTCCTCATGGCTGCCCAAATTAGGTCATCTCAGCATCACAGATGTTTTGTCTACATCTTCTTGGATGTTGACCCTGATTAGGCGAATTTGACAGAAAACATCTGTTATTCCAACTCTACAATGGTTTAGGCTACCACTTTGAAAACTAAGGAAAATTGTTTCTTTTTCATAACAGGACAATCTGCTTCAGGCCTGGTTCAAGTAGCTCGAAGCAGTATTGCTTGGGATTGCAAAAGATTAAAACTCACAGAAAAAGCGTTCTTAGCAACGAAGAAATAGTTGCATGTTCCCTAGCTCTTGGGCACGAGGTTTCTGTGTATATTTCAATAAAACTCTGGTTAAATAATTCTCTCATGAGCCCCTCATGGCACCCCAAGTTTGGTCATCCCACCATTATGGGTGCTTTGTTTAAAGCTTTATAGATATTTACCCTGATTAGGCGAATTTGCTTGAAAACGCCTGTTAGTATAATTCCTCAATGGTTTATATTAGAACTTTGAAAACACAGGAAAGCATGTAAGTTCACAAGAGCACACTGTGCTTCTGTCCTGGTTCACGTATCTCCAAGCTGAATCGCTTGGTAGGAAAACAGTTTCAAACTAACAGAAAAGCGTTTTAGCGAACTGGAAATAATTGCCTGTTTCGAAGCTCTTGTGAACTAGGATTCTTTGCGTATTTCAATAAAACACTGATAAAATGTTTCATGTGACCCCCTTGGCTCCCAAAGTTTGGTCATCCCACCATTACGGGTGCTTTGTAAGAGCCATATGGATTTTTACCCTGATTAGGCGAATTTGCCTGAAAACGCCTGTTAGTTTAATTCCTAAATGGTTAATGCTAGAACTTTGAAAACACAGAAACAGCTCTTTAGTTCACAAGAGCACACTGTGCTTCTGTCATGGTTCACATATCTCAAAGCTGAAACGCTTTGTAGCAAAACAGTTTCAAACTCACAGAAAAGCAATTTTGCAAACTAGAAATAATTGCCAGTTTCTTAGCTCTTGGGCATGAGGTTTCTTTCTGTATTTCAATGATACTCTGATAAAATGATTCTCTCATGTGCCCCTCATGGCTCCCCAAGATTGATCATCCCACCATCACGGGTGTTTTGTTTACAGTCTATTGGATGTTTATCCTGATTAGTCAAATTTGCCTGAAAAACGCGTGTTAGTTTAATTTCTAAATTGTTGATGATACGACTTTGAAAACGCAGGAAAGCACTTTATTTCACAAGAGGACACTGTGCTTCTCTCCTGGTTCAAGTATCTCAAAGGTGAATCATTAGGTAGCAAAAGAGTTTCAACTCACAGAAAAGCGTTTTAGCGAACTGGAAATAATTCCAGGTTTCTTAGCTTCTGGGCACTAGGTTTCTTTGTGTATTTCAATGAAACTCTGAAAAAATGATTCTCTCATGTGCTCCTCATGGCTCCCCACGTTTGGGCATCCCACATGACGTGTTTTTTGTTTTAGAGCTTATTGGATGTTTACCCTGATTAGGCGAATTTCACTGAAAACGCCTGTTAGTTTAATTCCTCAATGGTTAATGCTAGAACTTTGAAAATGCAGAAAAGCACTTCAGATCACAAGAGCACACTGTGCTTCTTTCCTGGTTCAAGTATCTCAAAGCTGAATCACTAGGTAACAAAAGAGTTTCAAACTCACAGAAAAGCGTTTTAGCGAACTGGAAATAATTCCATGTTTCTTAGCTTCTGGGCACTAGGTTTCTTTGTGTATTTCAATGAAACTCTGAAAAAATGATTCTCTCATGTGCCCCTCAAGGCTCCCCAAGTTTGGCCATCCCACCATCAAGGGTGCTTTTTTTACAGTCTATTGGATGTTTACTCGGATTAGGCGAAAATCCCTGAAAACGACTGTGAGTTTAATTCTTAAATGGTTAATGCTAGAACTTTAAAAACGCAGAACAACACTTTAGTTCACAAGAGCACACTGTGCTTCTCTCCTGGGTCAAGTATCTCAAAGCTGAATCACTAGGTAGCAAAAGAGTTTCAAATTCACTGATAAGCGTTTTAGCGAACAATAAATAATTGCCTCTTTCTTAGCTTCTGGGCACTAGGTTTCTTTGTGTATTTCAATGAAACTCTGAAAAAATGATTCTCTCATGGGCCCCTCATGGCTACCCAAGTTTGGTCATCCCACCATCACATGTATTTTATTTAGAGCCTATTGGGTATTTACCCTGATTAGGCGAATTTGACAGAAAACGCCTGTTAGTTTAGTTCTTCAATGGTTAATGCAAGAACTTTGAAAACGCAGAAGAGCACTTCAGATCACAAGAGCACACTGTGCTTCTCTCCTGGTTCAAGTATCTCAAAGCTGAATCACTTCATAGCAAAAGAGTTTCAAACTCACAGAAAAGCGTTTTAGCGAACTGGAAATAATTCCATGTTTCTTAGCTTCTGGGCACTAGGTTTCTTTGTGTATTTCAATGAATCTCTGAAAAAATGATTCTCTCATGTGTCCCTCATGGCTCCCCAGTTTGGTCATCCCACCATCACGTGTTTTTTGTATAGAGCCTATTGGATGTTTACCCTGATTAGGCAAATTTGACTGAAAACGCCTGTTAGTTTAATTCCTCAATGGTTAATGCTAGAACTTTGAAAACGCAGAAAAACACTCCAGATCACAAGAGCACACTGTGCTTCTCTCCTGGTTCAAGTACCTCAAAGCTGAATCACTAGGTAGCAAAAGATTTCAAAGGAACAAAAAAGCGTTTTAGCGAACTGGAAAGAATTGCTTGATTCTTTGCTCCTGGGCAGGAGGTTTCTTTGTGTATTTCAATGAAACTCTGATAAAATGATTCTCTCATGTTCCCCACATGGCTCCCCACGTTTGGTCATCAAACCATCACAGGTGTTTTGTTTACAGTCTATTGGATATTTACCCTGATTTGGCGAAAATTCCAGAGAACGCCTATCAGTTTAATTCCTCAATGGATAATTCTACAACTTTGAAAATGCAGAAAAGCACTTCAGATCACAAGAGCACATGTGCTTCTCTCCTGGTTCAAGTATCTCCAAGCTGAATCGCTTTGTAGCAAAACAGTTTTAAACTCACAGTAAAGCGTTTTAGTGAACTGGAAATAATGGCCTCTTTCTTAGCTCCTGGGCACGAGATTTCTTTGTGTATTTCAATGAAACTCTGATAAAATGATTCTCTCATAGTGACCCCGTTGACTCCCAAAGTTTGGTCATCCAACCATCACTTGTGATTTGTTTAGAGACATATGGATATTTACCCTGATTAGGCGAATTTGCCTGAAAACTCCTGTTAGTTTAATTCCTAAATGGTTAATGCTAGAACTTTGAAAATGCAGAACAGCATTTTAGTTCACAAGAGCACATGTGCTTCTGTCCTCGTTCACATATCTCAAAACTGAATCGCTTCATAGCAAAACAGTTACAAACTTACAGAAAAGCAATTTAGCGAACTAGAAATAATTGTCTGTATCTTAGCTCTTGGGAACGAGGTTTCTTTGAGTATTTCAATGAAACTGTGACAAAATGATTCTCTTATGTGCCCCTCAAGGCTCCCCAAGTTTGGTCATCCCACCATCAAGGGTGATTTGTTCACAGTCTATTGGATGTTTACCCTGATTAGGCGAAAATGCCTGAAAACGCCTGTGAGTTTAATTCTTAAATGGTTAATGCTAGAACTTTAAAAATGCAGAACAACACTTCAGTTCACAAGAGCACACTATGCTTCTCTCCTGGTTCAAGTATCTCAAGGCTGAATCACTAGGTAGCAAAAGAGTTTCAAACTCACAGAAAAGCGTTTTAGCCAACTGGAAATAATTCCATGTTTCTTAGCTTGTGGGTACTAGGTTTCTTTCTGTATTTCAATGAAACTCTGAGAAAATGATTCTCTCTTGTGCCCCTCATGTCTCCCCAAATTTGGTCATCCCACCATCACGGGTTTTTTGTTTAGAGCCTATTGGATATTTACCCTGATTAGGCGAATTTCACTGAAAACGCCTGTAGTTTAATTCCTCAATGGTTAAAGCTAGAACTTTGAAAATGAAGAAAAGCACTTCATATCACAAGAGCACACTGTGCTTCTGTCCTGGTTCAAGTATCTCAAAGCTGAATCACTAGGTAACAAAAGAGTTTCAAACTCACAGAAAAGCGTTTTAGCGAACTAGAAATCATTCCATGTTTCTTAGCTTCTGGGAACTAGGTTTCTTTGTGTATGTCAATGAAACTCTGAAAAAATGATTCTCTCATGTGCCCCTCAAGGCTCCCCAAGTTTGGTCATCCCACCATCAAGGGTGTTTTGTTTACAGTCTATTGGATGTTTACCCTGATTAGGCGAAAATGCCTGAAAACGCCTGTGAGTTTAATTCTTAAATGGTTAATGCTAGAACTTTAAAAAACGCAGAACAACACTTTAGTTCACAAGAGCACACTGTGATTCTCTCCTGGTTCAAGTATCTCAAAGCTGAATCACTAGGTAGCAAAAGAGTTTCAAACTAACAGAAAAGCGTTTTAGCCAACTGGAAATAATTCCAGGTTTCTTAGCTTGTGGGTACTAGGTGTCTGTGTATATTTCAATGAAACTCTGACAAAATGATTCCCTCTTGTGCCCCTCATGGCTCCCCAAATTTGGTCAATCCACCATCACGGGTTTTTCCTTTAGAGCCTATTGAATGTTTACCCTGATTAGGCGAATTTCACTGAAAACGCCTGTAGTTTAATTCCTCAATGGTTAATGCTAGAACTTTGAAAATGCAGAAAACCACTTCAGATCACAAGAGCACACTGTGCTTCTCTCCTGGTTCAAGTATCTCAAAGCTGAATCACTAGGTAGCAAAAGAGTTTCAAACTCACAGAAAAGCGTTTTAACCAACTGGAAATAATTCCATGTTTCTTAGCTTGTGGGTATTAGGTTTCTTTGTGTATTTCAATGAAACTCTGACAAAAGGATTCTTTCTTGTGCCCCTCATGGCTCCCCAAATTTGGTCAATCCACCATCACGTGTTTTTTGTTTAGAGCCTATTGGATATTTACCCTGATTAGGCCAATTTCACTGAAAACTCCTGTAGTTTAATTCCTCAATGGTTAATGCTAGAACTTTGAAAATGCAGAAAAGCACTTCAGATCACAAAAGCACACTTTGCTTCTGTCCTGGTTCAAGTATCTCTAAGCTGAATCACTAGGTAGCAAAAGAGTTTCAAACTCAAAGAAAAGCGTTTTAGCGAACTGGAAATAATTCCATGTTTCTTAGCTTCTGGGCACTAGGTTTCTTTGTGTATTTCAATGAAACTCTGAAAAAATGATTCTCTCATGTGCCCCTCAAGACTCCCCAAGTTTGGTCATCCCACCATCAAGGGTGTTTTTTTTACAGTCTATTGGATGTTTACCCTGATTAGGCGAAAATGCCTGAAAACGCCTGTGAGTTTAATTCTTAAATGGTTAATGCTAGAACTTTAAAAACGCAGAACAACACTTTAGTTCACAAGCGCACACTGTGCTTCTGTTATGGTTCAAGTATCTCAAAGCTGAATCACTAGGAAGCAAAAGAGTTTCAAACTCACAGAAAAGCGTGTTAGCCAACTGGAAATAATTCCATGTTTCTTAGTTTGTGGGTACTAGGTTTCTGTGTATATTTCAATGAAACTCTGACAAAATGATTCTCTCTTGTGCCCCTCATGGGTCCCCAAATTTGGTCAATCCACCATCACGGGTTTTTTCTTTAGAGCCTATTGAATGTTTTCCCTGATTAGGCGAATTTCACTGAAAACGCCTGTAGTTTAATTCCTCAATGGTTAATGCTAGAACTTTGAAAATGCAGAAAACCACTTCAGATCACAAGAGCACACTGTGCTTCTCTCCTGGTTCAAGTATCTCACAGCTGAATCTCTAGGTAGCAAAAGAGTTTCAAACTCACAGAAAAGCGATTTAGACAACTGGCAATAATTCCATGTTTCTTAGCTTGTGGGTACTAGGTTTCTTTTTGTATTTCAATGAAACTCTGACAAAATGATTCTCTCTTGTGCCCCTCATGGCTCCCCAAATTTGGTCAATCCACCATCACGTGTTTTGTGTTTAGAGCCTATTGGATGTTTACCCTGATTAGGCGAATTTCACTGAAAACCCCTGTAGTTTAATTCCTCAATGGTTAATGCTAGAACTTTGAAAATGCAGAAAAGCACTTCAGATCACAAAAGCACACTGTGCTTCTGTCCTGGTTCAAGTATCTCAAAGTTGAATGACTAGGTAGCAAAAGAGTTTCAAACTCAAAGAAAAGCGTTTTAGCGAACAGGACATAATTCCATGTTTCTTAGCTTCTGGGCACTAGGTTTTTTTGTGTATTTCAATGAAATTCTGAAAAAAATGATTCTCTCATGTGCCCCTCAAGGCTCCCCAAGTTTGGTCATCCCACCATCAAGGGTGTTTTTTTTACAGTCTATTGGATGTTTACCCTTAATAGGCGAAAATGCCTGAAAACGCCTGTGAGTTTAATTCTTAAATGGTTAATGCTAGAAATTTAAAAACGCAGAACAACACTTTAGTTCACAAGAGCACACTGTGCTTCTCTCCTGGTTCAAGTATCTCAAAGCTGAATCTCTAGGTAGCAAAAGAGTTTCAAACTCACAGAAAAGCGTTTAGGGGAACTAGAAAGCATTCCATGTTTCTTAGCATCTGGGCACTAGGTTTCTTTGTGTATTTCAATGAAACTCTGAAGAAATGATTCTCTCATGTGCCCCTCAAGGCTCCCCAAGTTTGGTCATCCCACCATCAAGGGTGTTTTGTTTACAGTCTATTGGATGTTTACCCTTAATAGGCGAAAATGCCTGAAAACGCCTGTGAGTTTAATTCTTAAATGGTTAATGCTAGAAATTTAAAAACGCAGAACAACACTTTAGTTCACAAGAGCACACTGTGCTTCTCTCCTGGTTCAAGTATCTCAAAGCTGAATCTCTAGGTAGCAAAAGAGTTTCAAACTCACAGAAAAGCGTTTAGGGGAACTAGAAAGCATTCCATGTTTCTTAGCATCTGGGCACTAGGTTTCTTTGTGTATTTCAATGAAACTCTGAAGAAATGATTCTCTCATGTGCCCCTCAAGGCTCCCCAAGTTTGGTCATCCCACCATCAAGGGTGTTTTGTTTACAGTCTATTGGATGTTTCCCCTGATTAGGCGAAAATGCCTGAAAACGCCTGTGAGTTTAATTCTTAAATGGTTAATGCTAGAAATTTAAAAACATAGAAAAACACTTTAGTTCACAAGAGCACACTGTGATTCTCTCCTGGTTCAAGTATCTCAAAGCTGAATCACTAGGTAGCAAAAGAGTTTCAAACTCACAGAAAAGCATTTTAGCCAACTGGAAATAATTCCATGTTTCTTAGCTTGTGGGTACTAGGTTTCTTTGTGTATTTCAATGAAACTCTGACAAAATGATTCTCTCTTGTGCCCCTCATGGCTCCCCAAATTTGGTCAATCCACCATCACGTGTTTTTTTTTTTAGAGCCTATTGGATGTTTACCCTGATTAGGCAAATTTCACTGAAAACGTCCTGTAGTTTAATTCCTCAATGGTTAATGCTAGAACTTTGAAAACGCAGAAAAGCACTTTAGATCACAAAAGCACACTGTGCTTCTGTCCTGGTTCAAGTATCTCAAAGCTGAATGACTAGGTAGCAAAAGAGTTTCAAACTCAAAGAAAAGCGTTTTAGCGAACAGGACATAATTCCATGTTTCTTAGCTTCTGGGCACTAGGTTTTTTTGTGTATTTCAATGAAATTCTGAAAAAAAATGATTCTCTCATGTGCCCCTCAAGGCTCCCCAAGTTTGGTCATCCCACCATCAAGGGTGTTTTTTTTACAGTCTATTGGATGTTTACCCTGATTAGGCGAAAAATGCCTGAAAACGCCTGTGAGTTTAATTCTTAAAAAATGGTTAATGCTAGAAATTTGAAAACATAGAAAAACACTTTAGTTCACAAGAGCACACTGTGATTCTCTCCTGGTTCAAGTATCTCAAAGCTGAATCACTAGGTAGCAAAAGAGTTTCAAACTCACAGAAAAGCATTTTAGCCAACTGGAAATAATTCCATGTTTCTTAGCTTGTGGGTACTAGGTTTCTTTGTGTATTTCAATGAAACTCTGACAAAATGATTCTCTCTTCTGCCCCTCATGGCTCCCCAAATTTGGTCAATCCACCATCACGGGTTTTTTCTTTAGAGCCTATTGATGTTTTCCCTGATTAGGCGAATTTCACTGAAAACGCCTGTAGTTTAATTCCTCAATGGTTAATGCTAGAACTTTGAAAATGCAGAAAACCACTTCAGATCACAAGAGCACACTGTGCTTCTCTCCTGGTTCAAGTATCTCAAAGCTGAATCACTAGGTAGCAAAAGAGTTTCAAACTCACAGAAAAGCGTTTTAGCCAACTGGAAATAATTCCATGTTTCTTAGCTTGTGGGTATTAGGTTTCTTTGTGTATTTCAATGAAACTCTGACAAAAGGATTCTTTCTTGTGCCCCTCATGGCTCCCCAAATTTGGTCAATCCACCATCACGTGTTTTTTGTTTAGAGCCTATTGGATATTTACCCTGATTAGGCCAATTTCACTGAAAACTCCTGTAGTTTAATTCCTCAATGGTTAATGCTAGAACTTTGAAAATGCAGAAAAGCACTTCAGATCACAAGAGCACACTGTGCTTCTGTCCTGGTTCAAGTATCTCTAAGCTGAATCACTAGGTAGCAAAAGAGTTTCAAACTCAAAGAAAAGCGTTTTAGCGAACTGGAAATAATTCCATGTTTCTTAGCTTCTGGGCACTAGGTTTCTTTGTGTATTTCAATGAAACTCTGAAAAAATGATTCTCTCATGTGCCCCTCAAGACTCCCCAAGTTTGGTCATCCCACCATCAAGGGTGTTTTTTTTACAGTCTATTGGATGTTTACCCTGATTTGGCGAAAATGCCTGAAAACGCCTGTGAGTTTAATTCTTAAATGGTTAATGCTAGAACTTTAAAAACGCAGAACAACACTTTAGTTCACAAGCGCACACTGTGCTTCTGTTCTGGTTCAAGTATCTCAAAGCTGAATCACTAGGAAGCAAAAGAGTTTCAAACTCACAGAAAAGCGTGTTAGCCAACTGGAAATAATTCCATGTTTCTTAGTTTGTGGGTACTAGGTTTCTGTGTATATTTCAATGAAACTCTGACAAAATGATTCTCTCTTGTGCCCCTCATGGGTCCCCAAATTTGGTCAATCCACCATCACGGGTTTTTTCTTTAGAGCCTATTGAATGTTTTCCCTGATTAGGCGAATTTCACTGAAAACGCCTGTAGTTTAATTCCTCAATGGTTAATGCTAGAACTTTGAAAATGCAGAAAACCACTTCAGATCACAAGAGCACACTGTGCTTCTCTCCTGGTTCAAGTATCTCACAGCTGAATCTCTAGGTAGCAAAAGAGTTTCAAACTCACAGAAAAGCGATTTAGACAACTGGCAATAATTCCATGTTTCTTAGCTTGTGGGTACTAGGTTTCTTTTTGTATTTCAATGAAACTCTGACAAAATGATTCTCTCTTGTGCCCCTCATGGCTCCCCAAATTTGGTCAATCCACCATCACGTGTTTTGTGTTTAGAGCCTATTGGATGTTTACCCTGATTAGGCGAATTTCACTGAAAACCCCTGTAGTTTAATTCCTCAATGGTTAATGCTAGAACTTTGAAAATGCAGAAAAGCACTTCAGATCACAAAAGCACACTGTGCTTCTGTCCTGCTTCAAGTATCTCAAAGCTGAATGACTAGGTAGCAAAAGAGTTTCAAACTCAAAGAAAAGCGTTTTAGCGAACAGGACATAATTCCATGTTTCTTAGCTTCTGGGCACTAGGTTTTTTTGTGTATTTCAATGAAATTCTGAAAAAAATGATTCTCTCATGTGCCCCTCAAGGCTCCCCAAGTTTGGTCATCCCACCATCAAGTGTGTTTTTTTTTTTTCCCTACAGTCTATTGGATGTTTACCCTTAATAGGCGAAAATGCCTGAAAACGCCTGTGAGTTTAATTCTTAAATGGTTAATGCTAGAAATTTAAAAACGCAGAACAACACTTTAGTTCACAAGAGCACACTGTGCTTCTCTCCTGGTTCAAGTATCTCAAAGCTGAATCTCTAGGTAGCAAAAGAGTTTCAAACTCACAGAAAAGCGTTTAGGGGAACTAGAAAGCATTCCATGTTTCTTAGCATCTGGGCACTAGGTTTCTTTGTGTATTTCAATGAAACTCTGAAGAAATGATTCTCTCATGTGCCCCTCAAGGCTCCCCAAGTTTGGTCATCCCACCATCAAGGGTGTTTTTTTTTACAGTCTATTGGATGTTTACCCTTAATAGGCGAAAATGCCTGAAAACGCCTGTGAGTTTAATTCTTAAATGGTTAATGCTAGAAATTTAAAAACGCAGAACAACACTTTAGTTCACAAGAGCACACTGTGCTTCTCTCCTGGTTCAAGTATCTCAAAGCTGAATCTCTAGGTAGCAAAAGAGTTTCAAACTCACAGAAAAGCGTTTAGGGGAACTAGAAAGCATTCCATGTTTCTTAGCATCTGGGCACTAGGTTTCTTTGTGTATTTCAATGAAACTCTGAAGAAATGATTCTCTCATGTGCCCCTCAAGGCTCCCCAAGTTTGGTCATCCCACCATCAAGGGTGTTTTGTTTACAGTCTATTGGATGTTTCCCCTGATTAGGCGAAAATGCCTGAAAACGCCTGTGAGTTTAATTCTTAAATGGTTAATGCTAGAAATTTAAAAACATAGAAAAACACTTTAGTTCACAAGAGCACACTGTGATTCTCTCCTGGTTCAAGTATCTCAAAGCTGAATCACTAGGTAGCAAAAGAGTTTCAAACTCACAGAAAAGCATTTTAGCCAACTGGAAATAATTCCATGTTTCTTAGCTTGTGGGTACTAGGTTTCCTTTGTGTATTTCAATGAAACTCTGACAAAATGATTCTCTCTTGTGCCCCTCATGGCTCCCCAAATTTGGTCAATCCACCATCACGTGTTTTGTGTTTAGAGCCTATTGGATGTTTACCCTGATTAGGCAAATTTCACTGAAAACCCCTGTAGTTTAATTCCTCAATGGTTAATGCTAGAACTTTGAAAATGCAGAAAAGCACTTCAGATCACAAAAGCACACTGTGCTTCTGTCCTGGTTCAAGTATCTCAAAGCTGAATGACTAGGTAGCAAAAGAGTTTCAAACTCAAAGAAAAGCGTTTTAGCGAACAGGACATAATTCCATGTTTCTTAGCTTCTGGGCACTAGGTTTTTTTGTGTATTTCAATGAAATTCTGAAAAAAATGATTCTCTCATGTGCCCCTCAAGGCTCCCCAAGTTTGGTCATCCCACCATCAAGGGTGTTTTTTTTTACAGTCTATTGGATGTTTACCCTGATTAGGCGAAAATGCCTGAAAACGCCTGTGAGTTTAATTCTTAAATGGTTAATGCTAGAAATTTGAAAACATAGAAAAACACTTTAGTTCACAAGAGCACACTGTGATTCTCTCCTGGTTCAAGTATCTCAAAGCTGAATCACTAGGTAGCAAAAGAGTTTCAAACTCACAGAAAAGCATTTTAGCCAACTGGAAATAATTCCATGTTTCTTAGCTTGTGGGTACTAGGTTTCTTTGTGTATTTCAATGAAACTCTGACAAAATGATTCTCTCTTCTGCCCCTCATGGCTCCCCAAATTTGGTCAATCCACCATCACGTGTTTTTTGTTTAGAGCCTATTGGATGTTTACCCTGATTAGGCGAATTTCACTGAAAACGCCTGTAGTTTAATTCCTCAATGGTGAATGCTAGAACTTTAAAAAACGCAGAACAACACTTTAGTTCACAAGAGCACACTGTGCTTCTCTCCTGGTTCAAGTATCTCAAAGCTGAATCACTAGGTAGCAAAAGAGTTTCAAACTCACAGAAAAGCGTTTTAGCCAACTGGAAATAATTCCATGTTTCTTAGCTTGTGGGTATTAGGTTTCTTTGTGTATTTCAATGAAACTCTGACAAAATGATTCTCTCTTGTGCCCCTCATGGCTCCCCAAATTTGGTCAATCCACCATCACGAGTTTTTTGTTTAGAGCCTATTGGATGTTTACCCTGATTAGGCGAATTTCACTGAAAACGCCTGTAGTTTAATTCCTCAATGGTTAATGCTAGAACTTAGAAAATGCAGAAAAGCATTTCAGATCAGAAGAGCACACTGTTCTTCTGTCCTGGTTCAAGTATCTCAAAGTTGAATCTCTAGGTAGCAAAAGAGTTTCAAACTCACAGAAAAGCGTTTTAGCAAACTGGAAATAATTCCATGTTTCTTAGCTTCTGGGCACTAGATTTCTTTGTGTATTTCAATGAAACTCTGAAAAAATGATTCTCCCATGTGCCCCTCAAGCCTCCCCAAGTTTGGTCATCCCACCATCAAGGGTGTTTATTTTACAGTCTATTGGATGTTTACCCTGATAAGGCGAAAATGCCTGAAAACGCCTGTGAGTTTAATTCTTAAATGGTTAATGCTAGTATTTTAAAAATGCAGAACAACACTTTGTTTCACAAGAGCACACTGTGCTTCTGTTATGGTTCAAGTATCTCAAAGCTGAATCACTAGGTAGCAAAAGAGTTTCAAACTCACAGAAAAGCGATTTAGCCAACTGGAAATAATTCCATGTTTCTTAGCTTCTGGGTACTAGGTTTCTTAGTGTATTTCAATGAAACTCTGACAAAATGATTCTCTCTTGTGCCCCTCATGGCTCCCCAAATTTGGTCATCCCACCATCACGGGTTTTTTGTTTAGAGCCTATTGGATGTTTACCCTGATTAGGCGAATTTCACTGAAAACGCCTGTAGTTTAATTCCTCAATGGTTAATGCTAGAACTTTGAAAATGCAGAAAAGCACTTCAGATCACAAAAGCACACTGTGCTTCTGTCCTGGTTCAAGTATCTCAAAGGTGAATGACTAGGTAGCAAAAGAGTTTCAAACTCAAGAAAAGCGTTTTAGCGAACTGGAAATAATTCCATGTTTCTTAGCTTCTGGGCAAGCTTTCTTTGTGTATTTCAATGAAACTCTGAAAAAATGATTCTCTCATGTGCCCCTCAAGGCTCCCCAAGTTTGTTCATCCCACCATCAAGGGTGTTTTGTTTACAGTCTATTGGATGTTTACCCTGATTAGGCGAAAATGCCTGAAAAAGCCTGTGAGTTTAATTCTTAAATGGTTATGCTAGAACTTTAAAAACGCAGAACAACACTTTAGTTCACAAGAGCACCCTGTGCTTCTCTCCTGGTTCAAGTATAAAGCAATCTCTAGGTAACAAAAGAGTTTCAAACTCACAGAAAAGCGTTTTAGCCAACTGGAAATAATTCCATGTTTCTTAGCTTGTGGGTACTAGGTTTCTTTGTGTATTTCAATGAAACTCTGACAAAATGATTCTCTCTTGTGCCCCTCATGGGTCCCCAAATTTGGTCAATCCACCATCACGGGTTTTTTCTTTAGAGCCTATTGAATGTTTTCCCTGATTAGGCGAATTTCACTGAAAACGCCTGTAGTTTAATTCCTCAATGGTTAATGCTAGAACTTTGAAAATGCAGAAAACCACTTCAGATCACAAGAGCACACTGTGCTTCTCTCCTGGTTCAAGTATCTCACAGCTGAATCTCTAGGTAGCAAAAGAGTTTCAAACTCACAGAAAAGCGATTTAGACAACTGGCAATAATTCCATGTTTCTTAGCTTGTGGGTACTAGGTTTCTTTTTGTATTTCAATGAAACTCTGACAAAATGATTCTCTCTTGTGCCCCTCATGGCTCCCCAAATTTGGTCAATCCACCATCACGTGTTTTGTGTTTAGAGCCTATTGGATGTTTACCCTGATTAGGCGAATTTCACTGAAAACCCCTGTAGTTTAATTCCTCAATGGTTAATGCTAGAACTTTGAAAATGCAGAAAAGCACTTCAGATCACAAAAGCACACTGTGCTTCTGTCCTGGTTCAAGTATCTCAAAGCTGAATGACTAGGTAGCAAAAGAGTTTCAAACTCAAAGAAAAGCGTTTTAGCGAACAGGACATAATTCCATGTTTCTTAGCTTCTGGGCACTAGGTTTTTTTGTGTATTTCAATGAAATTCTGAAAAAAATGATTCTCTCATGTGCCCCTCAAGGCTCCCCAAGTTTGGTCATCCCACCATCAAGGGTGTTTTTTTTACAGTCTATGGATGTTTACCCTTAATAGGCGAAAATGCCTGAAAACGCCTGTGAGTTTAATTCTTAAATGGTTAATGCTAGAAATTTAAAAACGCAGAACAACACTTTAGTTCACAAGAGCACACTGTGCTTCTCTCCTGGTTCAAGTATCTCAAAGCTGAATCTCTAGGTAGCAAAAGAGTTTCAAACTCACAGAAAAGCATATAGGGGAACTAGAAAGCATTCCATGTTTCTTAGCATCTGGGCACTAGGTTTCTTTGTGTATTTCAATGAAACTCTGAAGAAATGATTCTCTCATGTGCCCCTCAAGGCTCCCCAAGTTTGGTCATCCCACCATCAAGGGTGTTTTGTTTACAGTCTATTGGATGTTTACCCTGATTAGGCGAAAATGCCTGAAAACGCCTGTGAGTTTAATTCTTAAATGGTTAATGCTAGAAATTTAAAAACATAGAAAAACACTTTAGTTCACAAGAGCACACTGTGATTCTCTCCTGGTTCAAGTATCTCAAAGCTGAATCACTAGGTAGCAAAAGAGTTTCAAACTCACAGAAAAGCATTTTAGCCAACTGGAAATAATTCCATGTTTCTTAGCTTGTGGGTACTAGGTTTCTTTGTGTATTTCAATGAAACTCTGACAAAATGATTCTCTCTTCTGCCCTCATGGCTCCCCAAATTTGGTCAATCCACCATCACGTGTTTTTTGTTTAGAGCCTATTGGATGTTTACCCTGATTAGGCGAATTTCACTGAAAACGCCTGTAGTTTAATTCCTCAATGGTGAATGCTAGAACTTTAAAAACGCAGAACAACACTTTAGTTCACAAGAGCACACTGTGCTTCTCTCCTGGTTCAAGTATCTCAAAGCTGAATCACTAGGTAGCAAAAGAGTTTCAAACTCACAGAAAAGCGTTTTAGCCAACTGGAAATAATTCCATGTTTCTTAGCTTGTGGGTATTAGGTTTCTTTGTGTATTTCAATGAAACTCTGACAAAATGATTCTCTCTTGTGCCCCTCATGGCTCCCCAAATTTGGTCAATCCACCATCACGAGTTTTTTGTTTAGAGCCTATTGGATGTTTACCCTGATTAGGCGAATTTCACTGAAAACGCCTGTAGTTTAATTCCTCAATGGTTAATGCTAGAACTTAGAAAATGCAGAAAAGCATTTCAGATCAGAAGAGCACACTGTTCTTCTGTCCTGGTTCAAGTATCTCAAAGTTGAATCTCTAGGTAGCAAAAGAGTTTCAAACTCACAGAAAAGCGTTTTAGCAAACTGGAAATAATTCCATGTTTCTTAGCTTCTGGGCACTAGCTTTCTTTGTGTATTTCAATGAAACTCTGAAAAAATGATTCTCTCATGTGCCCCTCAAGCCTCCCCAAGTTTGGTCATCCCACCATCAAGGGTGTTTATTTTACAGTCTATTGGATGTTTACCCTGATAAGGCGAAAATGCCTGAAAACGCCTGTGAGTTTAATTCTTAAATGGTTAATGCTAGAATTTTAAAAACGCAGAACAACACTTTGGTTCACAAGAGCACACTGTGCTTCTGTTATGGTTCAAGAATCTCAAAGCTGAATCACTAGGTAGCAAAAGAGTTTCAAACTCACAGAAAAGCGATTTAGCCAACTGGAAATAATTCCATGTTTCTTAGCTTCTGGGTACTAGGTTTCTTAGTGTATTTCAATGAAACTCTGACAAAATGATTCTCTCTTGTGCCCCTCATGGCTCCCCAAATTTGGTCATCCCACCATCACGGGTTTTTTGTTTAGAGCCTATTGGATGTTTACCCTGATTAGGCGAATTTCACTGAAAACGCCTGTAGTTTAATTCCTCAATGGTTAAATCTAGAACTTTAAAAATGCAGAAAAGCATATTCAGATCAGAAGAGCACACTGTTCTTCTGCCCTGGTTCAAGTATCTCAAAGTTGAATCTCTAGGTAGCAAAAGAGTTTCAAACTCACAGAAAAGCGATTTAGACAACTGGCAATAATTCCATGTTTCTTAGCTTGTGGGTACTAGGTTTCTTTTTGTATTTAAATGAAACTCTGACAAAATGATTCTCTCTTGTGCCCCTCATGGCTCCCCAAATTTGGTCAATCCACCATCACGTGTTTTGTGTTTAGAGCCTATTGGATGT
>JAKELJ010000258.1:0-42177 GCA_025594165.1 Tamias sibiricus
TTTCCAGTTTCGCTAAAACCTTTTCTGTGAGTTTGAAAAACTCTTTTGGCTACCTAGTGAGAATCAGCTTTAGATACTTGAACCAGGACAGAAGCACAGTGTTGCTCCTTGTGAATCAAGATGCTTTTCTTCCTGCATTTTCCAAAGTTCTAGCAATAAACCAATTGAGGAATTAAACCTAACATCGTTTTCAGTTGAAAATTCGCCCTATCCACGGTAAACATCCAATAAGGCTCTAAACAAAAAACCCGTGATGTGGATTGACCAAATTTGGGGAGCCATGAGGGACACAAGAGAGAATCATTATGTCCGAGTTTCATAGAAATAACACAAAGAAACCTAGTACCCACAAGCCAAGAAACATGGAATTAATTCCAGTTGGCTGAAAAGCTTTTATGTGAGTTTGAAACTCTTTTTGCTACCTATGATTCAGCTTTGAGATACTTGAACCAGGACAGAAACACACAGTGTGGCTCTTGTGATATGAAGTGCTTTTCTGCATTTTTTCAAAGTTCTAGCTTAAAACCATTGAGGAATTTCAACTTCAGGCGTTATCAGTGAAATTCGCCTAATCATGGTAAACATCCAATAGGTTTTCTAAACAAAAAACCCGTGATGGTGGGATGACCAAATTTGGGAGCCAAGAGGGGCACAAGAGAGAAATCATTTTGTCAGAGTTTCATGAAATACACAAAGAAACCTAATACCCACAAGCTAAGAAACATGTGAATTATTTCAAGTTGTCCTAAAAACAAAACGCTTTCTGTGAGTTTGAAACTCTTTTGCTACCTAGTGATTCAGCTTTGAGATACTTGAACCAGGAGAGAAGCACAGTGTGGCCTTCTGAAACTAAATGTTGTTCTTTGTTTTTACAAGTAATAGCATTAACCATTTAAGAAATTAAATCTCACAGGCTTTTTTCAGGCAATTTTCGCCTAATCAGGGGTAAAGATCCAATAAGACGGTAAACAAAACACCCTTGAATGGTGGGATGATCATACTTGGGAGCCTGGAGGGCACATGAGAGACGATTTTTTCAGAGTTTCATTGAAATACACAAAGAAACCTAGTGCCCAGAACTAAGAAACATGGAATTAATTTCCAGTTGGCTAAATCGCTTTTCAGTGAGTTTGAAACTTCATTTGCTACCTATTGATTCAGCTTTGAGATACTTGTAACTAGGACAGAAGGTCAGTGAGTGCTCTTGTGATCTGAAGTGCTTTTTTTCTGCATTTTTCAAAGTTCTAGCATTAACCATTGAAGAATTAAACTACAGGAGCGTTTTCAGTGAAATTCGCCTAATCAGGGTAAACATCCATAGGCATCTAAACAAAAAACCCGTGATGGTGGATTGAGCAAATTTGGGGAGACCATGAGGGGCACAAGAGAGAATCATTTTGTCAGAGTTTCATTGAAATACACAAATGAAACCTAGTACCCACAAGCTAAGAAACATGGAATTATTTCAAGTTGGCTAAAAACGCTTTTTCTGTGAGTTTGAAAACTCTTTTGCTACCTAGTGATTCAGCTTTGATATACTTGAACCAGAAGAAGCACAGTGTGAGCTCTTGTGATCTAAAGATGTTGAACTGCATTTTCAAAGTAATGGCTTAACCATTTAAGAATTAAACTCACAGCCGTTTTCAGGCATTTTCGCCTAATCAGGGTAAACATCCAATAGACCTCTAAAAAAAACAAAACCCTTGATGGTGGGATGACCAAATTTGGGGAGCCTTGAGGGGCACAAGAGAGAATCATTTTGTCAGAGTTTCATTGAAATACACAAAGAAACCGTAGTACCCAGACAGCCAAGAAACATAGGGGGGAATTATTCCAGTTGGCTGAAAAGCTTTTATGTGAGTTTGAAACTCTTTTGCTACCTAGTGATTCAGCTTTGAGATACTTGAACCAGACAGAAGCACAGTGTGCTCTTGTGAATATAAGTATGCTTTTCTCTGCATTTTTAAAGTTCTAGCTTTTAACCATTGAGCAATTAAACTTCAGGCGTTTTCAGTGAAATTCGCCTAATCAGGGTAAACATCCAATAGACGTTCTAAACAAAAAACCCGTGATGGTGGGATGACTAAATTTGGGAGCCATGAGGGGCACAAGAAGAGAATCATTTTTGTCAGAGTTTCATTGAAATACACAAAGAAACCTAGTACCCAGAAGCTAGAAACAAGGAATTATTTCCAGTTGCTAAATCGCTTTTTCTGTGAGTTTGAAACTCTTTTGCTACCTAGTGATTCAGCTTTGAGATACTTAAACAGGACAGAAGCACAGTGTGCTCTTGTATATCTGAAATGCTTTTCTGCATTTTCCCCCAAAAGTTCTAGCATTAACCATTGAGGAATTAAACTACAGGCGTTTTCAGTGAAATTCGCCTAATCAGGGTAAACATCTAATAGGCTCTAAACAAAAAACCCGTGATGGTGGATTGACCAAATTTGGGGAGCCATGAGGGGCACAAGAGAGAATCACTTTTCAAGTTTCATAGAAATACACAATAAAACCTAGTACCCACAAGCCAAGAAACATGGAATTATTTCCAGTTGGCTAAAAAAGCTTTTTCTGTGAGTTTTGAAACTCTTTTGCTACCTAGTGATTCAGCTTTGAGATACTTGAACCAGGACAGAAGCACAGTGTGCTCTTGTGATAATGAAGTGCTTTTCTGGCATTTTCAAAGTTCTAGCTTTAACCATTGAGGAATTAAACTACAGGCGTTTTCAGTGAAATTCGCCTAATCAGGTAAACAACCAATAGTTCTAAACAAAAAACCCGCGATGGTTGGATGACCAAATTTGGGGACCATGAGGGGCACAAGAGAGAATCATTTTGTCAGAGTTTCATTGAAATACACAAAGAAACCTAGTACCCACAAGCTAAGAAACATGGAAATTATTTTCCAAGTTGCTAAAAACGCTTTTCTGTGATTTGAAACTCTTTTGCTACTCCTAGTGATTCAGCTTTGAGATACTTGAACCAGGAGAGAAAGCACAGTGTGCTCTTGTGAACTAAAGTGTTGTTTCTTGCGTTTTTTAAAGTAATAGCATTAACCATTTAAGAATTAAAACTACATGCGTTTTCAGGCATTTTCGCCTAATCATGGTAAACATCCAATAGACTGTAAACAAAACACCCTTGATGGTGGGATGACAAAACTTGGGAGCCTTGAGGGGCACATGAGAGAATCATTTTTTCAGAGTTTCATTGAAATACACAAAGAAACCTAGTGCCCAGAAGCTAAGAAACAATGGAATTATTTCCACCAGTTCGCTAAAACGCTTTTTCTGTGAGTTTGAAACTCTTTTGCTACCTAGTGATTCAGCTTTGACATACTTGAACCAGGAACAGAAGCACAGTGTGCTCTTGTGATCTGACATGCTTTTCCTGCATTTTTCAAAGTTCTAGCATTAACCATTGAGGAAATTATAACAACAGTACAGGCGTTTTCAGTGAAATTCGCCTAATCAGGGTAAACATCCAATAGGCTCTAAACAAAAAACCCGTGATGGTGGATTGACCAAATTTTGGGGAGCCATGAAGGGGCACAAGAGAGAATCATTTTGTCAGAGTTTCATAGAAATACACAAAAGAAACCTAGTACCCACAAGCTAAGAAACATGGAATTATTTCCAGTTGGCTAAAAAGCTTTTCTGTGAGTTTGAAACTCTTTTGGCTTTTGCCTACCTAGTGATTTCAGCTTTGAGATACTTGAACCTGGACAGGAAGCACAGTGTGCTCCCTTGTGATCTGACAGTTGCTTTTCTAGCTGCATTTTCAAAGTTCTAGCATTAACCATTGAGGAATTAAACTACAGGCGTTTTCAGTGAAATTCCGCCTAATCAGGGTAAACATCCAATAGGCTCTAAACAAAAAACCCGTGATGGTGGGATTGACCAAATTTGGGGAGCCATGAGGGGCACCAGAGAGAATCATTTGTCAGAGTTTTCATTGAAATACACAAGAAAAACCTAGTACCCCCCACAAGCTCAAGAAAACATGGAATTATTTCCAGTTGGCTAAATCGGCTTTCCTGTGAGTTTTGAAACTCTTTTGCTACCTAGTGATTCAGCTTTGAGATACTTGAACCCAGGACAGAAGCACAGTGTGCTCTTGAGAACAAAGTGCTTGTTCTGCATTTTTAAAGTTCTAGCATTAACCTATCTACTGAGGAATTAAACTCACAGCGAGTTTTCAGGCATTTTCGCCTAATCACAGGGTAAAACATCCCAATTAACTGTAAAACAAAAAACACCCTTATGGTGGATTGATCCAAACTTGGGGAGCCTTGCAGGGCACATGAGAGAGAATCATTTTTTCAGAGTTTTCATTGAAATACACAAAGAAACCTAGTACCCACAAGCTAAGAAACATTGAATTATTTCCAGTTTCGCTAAAAATTCCAACTCTTTCTGTGAGATTTGAAACTCTTTTGCACTATATCCTAGTGATTCCATCTTTGAGATACTTGAACCAGGACAGAACACAGTGTGTGCTCTTGTGATCTGAAAGTGCTTTTCTGCATTTTTCAAAGTTCTAGCAATTAACCATTGAGGAATTAAAACTACAGGCCTTTTTCAGTGAAATTCGCCTAATCAGGGTAAACATCCAATAGGCTTCTAAACAAAAAACCCCGTGATGGTGGGATTGACCAAATTTGGGAGGCCATGAGGGGCACAGAGAGAATCATTTTTTCAGAGTTTCATTGAAATACACAAAGAAACCTAGTAACCCCACAAGCTAAGAAACATGGAATTAGTTTATCCATTGGCTAAAACGCTTTTCTGTGAGTTTGAAACTCTTTTGCTACCTAGTGATACAGCTTGAGATACTTGAACCAGACAGAAGCACACCAGTGGTCTCTTGTGAAACTAAAGTGTTGTTCTGGCATTTTTTAAAGATAACTAGCATGAACCATTTAAGAATTAAACTCACACGGCGTTTTCCAGGCATTTTTCGCCTAATCAGGGTAAAACATCAATTAACTGTAAACAAAACACCCATTGATGGTGGGATGACCAAAACTTGGGAGCTTGAAGGCACACATGAAGAATCATTTTGTTCAGAGTTTCATTGAAATACACAAAGAAACCTAGTGCCCAGAAGCTAAGAAACATGGAATAATTTCTCCAGTTCGCTAAAACGCATTTTCTGTGAGTTTTGAAACACTTTTGCTACCTAGAGATTCAGCTTTTGAGATACTTTGAACCAGGACAGAAGCACAGTGTGCTCTTGTGATCTGAAATGCTTTTCTGCATTTTCAAAGTTCTAGCAGCATTAAAACCATTTGAGGAATTAAACTAACAGGCGTTTTCAGTGAAATTCGCCTAATCAGGGTAAACATCCAATAGGCTCTAAAAAAAAAACCCGTGATGGTGGGATGACCAAATTTGGGGAGCCATGAGGCGGGCACAAGAAGAATCATTTTGTCAGAGTTTCATTGAAATACACAAAGAAACCTAGTACCCCCACAAGCCTAAGAAACATGGAATTATTTCCAGTTGGCTAAAAATCTACGCTTTTCTGTGAGTTTGAAACTCTTTTGCTACCTAGTGATTCAGCTTTGAGATACTTGAACCAGGACAGAAGCACAGTGTGCTACTTGTGATCTATGAAGTGCTTTTCTGCATTTTCAAAGTTCTAGCATTAACCATTGAGGAATTAAAAACTACAGGCGTTTTCAGTGAATTTCGCCTAATCAGGGTAAAACATCCAATAGGTACTCTAAACAAAAACACCCTTGATTGTGTGGGATGACCAAATTAAGGGGAGCCATGGTGAGGGGCACAATGAGAGAATCATTTTGTCAAGTTTCATTGAAATACACAAAGAAACCTAGTACCCCACACAAGCTAAGAAACATGGAATTATTTCCAGTTGGCTAAAGTCGCTTTTCTGTGAGTTTTGAAAACTCATTTGCTACCTAGTGATTCAGCTTTGAGGATACTTAACCCGAGGACAGAACACAGTGTGCTCTTGTGATCTGAAGTTCCTTTTCTTGCGTATTCCATAAAGTTCAATAGCATTAAACCATTTAAGAATAAACTCACAGGCGATTTTTCAGGCATTTTTCGCCTAATCAGGGTAAACAACGCCAATAGACTGTAAACAAAACACCCTTGGATTGGTGGGATGGACCAAACTTTGGGGAGCCTGAGGGGCACATGAGAGAAATCATTTTTCAGAGTTTCATTGAAATACACAAAGAAACCTAGTGCCCAAGCTAAGAAAACATGGAATTATTTCCAGTTCGCTAAAACGCTTTTCTGTGAGTTTGAAACTCTTCTCTTTTGTCTACCTATTGATTCAGCTTTGATGATACTTGAACCAGATGAGAAGCACAGTGTGCTCTTGTGATCAATAAAATGAAGTAGCTTTCTATAGTTTTCTTTTTCTGCAGCTTTTTTCAAATTTCTACGCATTAACCATTGAGGAATTAAACTACAGGCGTTTCAGTGAAATTCACCTAATCAGGGTAAACAATCCAATAGTCTCTAAAAACAAAAAACCCTGATGGTGAGGATGACAAATTTTGGGGAGCCATGAGGGGCACAAGAGAGAATCCATTTTGTCAGAGTTTCATTGAAATACACAAAGAAACCTAGTACCCAGAAGCTAGAAACATGGAATTATTTCCAGTTGGGCTAAAACGCTTTTCTGTGAGTTTGAAACTCTTTTGCTACCTAGTGATTCAGCTTTGAGATAACTTGAACCAGGAAGAAAGCACAGTGTGCTCTTGTGAACTGAAGTGCTTTTTTTCTGCATTTTTTCAAAGTTCTAGCATTAACCATTGAGGAATTAAACTAACAGGCGTTTTCAGTGAAATTCGCCTAATCAGGGTAAACATCCAATAGGCTGCTAAACAAAAAACCCGATGATGGTGGATAGACCAAATTTGGGAGCCATGAGGGACCACATGAGAGAATCATTTTTTTGTCAGAGTTTCATTGAAATACACAAAAAACCTAGTACCCCACAAGCTAAGAAACATGGAATTATTTCCAGTTCGCTAAAACGCTTTTTCTGTGAGTTTTGAAACTCTTTTGCTACCTAGTGATTCAGCTTTGAGATACTTGAACCAGGACAGAAGCACAGTGTGCTCTTGTGATCTGAAAGTGCTTTTCTTGCATTTTCAAAGTTCTAGCATTAACCATTGAGGAATTAAACTACAGGCGTTTTTCAGTAAATTCGCCTAATCAGGGTAAACATCAATAGGCTCTAAACAAAAAACCCGTGAAGGTGGGATTGACCAAATTTTTGGGGAGCCATGAGGGCACAAGAGAGAATCATTTTGTCAGAGTTTCATTGAAATACACAAAGAAACCTAGTACCCAGTTGCAGCCAAGCCAAGAAACATGGAATTATTTTCCAGTTGGCTAAAAAGCTTTTCTGTGAAGTTTATGAAACTCTTTTGCTACCTAGTGATTCAGCATTTGAGATACTTGAACCAGGACAGAAGCACAGTGTGGCTCTTGTGAACTGAAATGCTTTTTTCTGCATTTCAAAGTTCTAGCATTAACCATTGAGGAATTAAACTCATACAGGCGTTTATTCAGTGAAATTCGCCTAATCAGGGTAAACATCCAATAGGCTCTAAACAAAAACACCCGTTGATGGTGGAATGACCAAATTTGGGGAGCCATGAGGGGCACAAGAGAGAATCATTTTGTCAGAGTTTCATTGAAATACACAAAGAAACCTAGTACCCACAAGCTAAGAAACATGGAATTAATTTCCAGTTGGCTAAAAAGCTTTTCTGTGAGTTTGAAACTCTTTTGCTACCTAGTAGATTCAGCTTTGAGATACTTGAACCAGGACAGAAGCACAGTGTGCTCTTGTGATACTGAAGTGCTTTTTCTGCATTTTCAAAGTTCTAGCATAAACCATTTGAGGAATTAAACTACAGGCGTTTTCAGTGAAATTCGCCTAATCAGGGTAAACAATCCAATAGGGCTCTAAACAAAAAACCCGTGATGGTGGGATTGAACCAAATTTGGGGAGCCATGAGGGGCACAAGAGAGAATCATTTTGTCAGAGTTTCATTGAAATAACACAAAGAAACCTAGTACCCACAAGCTAAGAAACATGGAATTATTTCCAGTTGGCTAAAACGCTTTTCTGTGAGTTTTGAAACTCTTTTGCTACCTAGTGATTCAGCTTTGAGATACTTGAACCAGGACAGAAAGCACAGTGTGCTCTTGTGAACTAAAGTGCTGTTTCTGCGTTTTTAAAGTTCTAGCATTAACCATTAAGAATTAAAACTACAGGCGTTTTCAGTGAAATTTTCGCCTAATCAGGGTAAACATCCAATAGGACTCTAAACAAAAAACACCCTTGATGGTGTGGATGACCAAATTTGGGGAGCCATGAGGGGCACAATGAGAGAATCATTTTTTCAGAGTTTCATTGAAATACACAAAGAAACCTAGTGCCCAGAAGCTAAGAAACATGGAATTATTTCCAGTTCGCTAAAACGCTTTTCTGTGAGTTTTGAAACTCTTTTGCTACCTAGTGATTCAGCTTTGAGATACTTGAACCAGGACAGAAGCACAGTGTGCTCTTGTGATCTGAAGTGCTTTTCTGCATTTTCAAAGTTCAAGCATTAACCATTGAGGAATTAAACTACAGGCGTATTTTCATTGAAATTCGCCTAAACAGGGTAAACATCCAATAGGCTCTAAAACAAAAAACCCGTGATGGTGGGATGACCAAATTTGGGGAGCCATGAGGGGCACAAGAGAGAATCATTTTGTCAGAGTTTTCATTGAAATACACAAAGAAACCTAGTAACCCACAAGCTAAGAAACATGGAAATTATTTCCATTTGGCTAAATCGCTTTTCTGTGAGTTTGAAACTCTTTTGCTACCTAGTGATTCAGCTTTGAGATACTTGAACCAGGACAGAAGCACAGTGTGCTCTTGTGATCTGAAGTGCTTTTTCTGCATTTTCAAAGTTCTAGCATTAACCATTGAGGAATTAAACTACAGGCGTTTTCAGTGAAATTCGCCTAATCAGGTAAACATCCAATAGGTTCTAAAAAAAAAACCCGTGATGGTGGATGACAAAATTTGGGGACCATGAGGGGCACAAGAGAGAATCATTTTTGTCAGAGTTTCATTGAAATACACAAAGAAAACCTATAACCCAGAAGCTAAGAAACATGGATTAATTATTTCCAGTTTGCTAAAACGCTTTTTCTGTGAGTTTGAAACTCTTTTGCTACCTAGTGATTCAGCTTTGAGATACTTGAACCAGGACCAGAAGCACAGTGTGCTCTTGTGAACTAAATGTTGCTTTTCTGCATTTTCAAAGTTCTAGCATTAACCATTAAGGAATTAAACTAACAGGCGTTTTCAGTGAGAATTTTCGCCTAATCAGGGTAAACATCCAATTGACTGTAAACAAAACACCCTTGATGGTGGATTGACCAAATTTTGGGGAGCCATGAGGGGCACATGAGAGAATCATTTTTTCAGAGTTTCATTGAAATACACAAAGAAACCTAGTGCCCAGAAGCTAAGAAACATGGAATTATTTCCAGTTCGCTAAAACGCTTTTCTGTGAGTTTGAAACTCTTTTTTGCTACCTATAGATTCAGCTTTGAGATACTTGAACCAGGACAGAAGCACAGTGTGCTCTTGTGATCTGAAGTGCTTTTCTGCATTTTCAAAGTTCTAGCATTAACCATTGAGGAATTAAACTAACAGGCGTTTTCAGTGAAATTCGCCTAATCAGGGTAAACATCCAATAGGCTCTAAACAAAAAACCCGTGATTGGTGGATGACCAAATTTGGGAGCCATGAGGGGCACAAGAGAGAATCATTTTGTCAGAGTTTCATTGAAATACACAAAGAAACCTAGTACCCAGAAGCTAAGAAACATGGAATTATTTCCAGTTGGCTAAAACGCTTTTCTGTGAATTTGAAACTCTTTTGCTACCTAGTGATTCAGCTTGAGATACTTGAACCAGGAGAGAAGCACAGTGTGCTCTTGTGAATCTAAAGTGATTGTTCTGCGTTTTTAAAGTTCTAGCATTAACCATTAAGAATTAAACTCACAGGCGTTTTCAGCATTCGCCTAATCAGGGTAAACATCCAATACTGTAAACAAAAACACCAATTGATGGTGGGATGATTGACCAATCTTGGGGAGCCTTGAGGGGCACATGAGAGAATCATTTTTTTCAGAGTTTCATTGAAATACACAAAGAAACCTAGTGCCCAGAAGCTAAGAAACATGGAATTATTTCCAGTTGGCTAAAACGCTTTTCTGTGAGTTTGAAACTCTTTTGTTACCTAGTGATTCAGCTTTGAGATACTTGAACCAGGAAAGAAGCACAGTAGTGCTCTTGTGAACTGAAGTGCTTTTCTGCATTTTTTTCCAAAGTTCTAGCATTAACCATTAAGAATTAAACTACCGTCGTTTTCAGTGAAAATTCGCCTAATCAGGGTAAATATCCAATAGGCTCTAAAAAAAAAACCCGTGATGGTGGATTGACCAAATTTGGGGAGCCATGAGGGCACAAGAGAGAATCATTTTGTCAGAGTTTCATTGAAATACACAAAGAAACCTAGTACCCACAAGCCTAAGAAACATGGAATTATTTCCAGTTGGCTAAAAAGCTTTTATGTGAGTTTGAAACTCTTTTGCTACCTAGTGATTCAGCTTTGAGATACTTGAACCAGGACAGAAGCACAGTGTGCTCTTGTGATACTGAAGTGCTTTTCTGCATTTTCAAAGTTCTAGCTTTAACCATTGAGGAATTAAACTTCAGGCGTTTTCAGTGAAATTCGCCTAATCAGGGTAAACATCCAATAGGATCTAAACAAAAAACCCGTGATGGTGGGATGACTAAATTTGGGGAGCCATGAGGGGCACAAGAGAGAATCATTTTGTCAGAGTTTCATTGAAATACACAAAGAAACCTAGTACCCAGAAGCTAAGAAACATGGAATTATTTCCAGTTGGCTAAATCGCTTTTCTGTGAGTTTTGAAACTCTTTTGCTACCTAGTGATTCAGCTTTGAGATACTTGAACCAGGACAGAAGCACAGTGTGCTCTTGTGAACTGAAATGCTTGTTTCTGCATTTTTTCAAAGTTCTAGCATTAACCATTGAGGAATTAAACTCACAGGCGTTTTCAGTGAAATTCGCCTAATCAGGGTAAACATCCAATAGGCTCTAAAACAAAAAAACCCGTTGAGTGGTGGATTGACCAAACTTGGGGAGCCATGAGGGGCACAAGTGAGAATCATTTTGTCAGAGTTTTCATTGAAATACACAAGAAACCTAGTACCCCAGAAGCTAAGAAACATGGAATTATTTCCAGTTGGCTAAAATCGCTTTCTGTGAGTTTGAAACTCTTTTTGCTACCTAGTGATTCAGCTTTGAGATACTTGAACCAGGACAGAAGCACAGTGTGCTCTTGTGATCTGAAGTGCTTTTCTGCATTTTTCAAAGTTTCTAGCATTAACCATTGAGGAATTAAACTACAGGCGTTTTCAGTGAAATTCGCCTAATCAGGGTAAACATCCAATAGGTTCTCTAAACAAAAAACCCGTGATGGTGGGATGACCAAATTTGGGGAGCCATGAGGGGCACAAGAGAGAATCATTTTGTCAGAGTTTCATTGAAATACACAAAGAAACCTAGTACCCACAAGCTAAGAAACATGGAATTATTTCCAGTTGGCTAAAACGCTTTTTCTGTGAGTTTTGAAACTCTTTTGCTACCTAGTGATTCAGCTTTGAGATACTTGAACTAGGACAGAACACAGTGTGCTCTTGTGATCTGAAGTGCTTTTCTGCATTTTCAAAGTTCTAGCATTAACCATTGAAGAATTAAACTCACAGGCGTTTTTCAGTGAAATTCGCCTAATCAGGGTAAACATCCAATAGGCTCTAAACAAAAAAAAAAAAAAAAAACCCGTGATGGTGGATTGAGCAAATTTGGGGAGCCAATGAGGGGCACAAGAGAGAATCATTTTGTCAGAGTTTCATTGAAATACACAAAGAAACCTAGTACCCACAAGCTAAGAAACATGGAATTATTTCCAGTTGGCTAAAACGCTTTTCTGTGAGTTTGAAACTCTTTTGCTACCTAGTGATTCAGCTTTGAGATACTTGAACCAGGAGAGAAGCACAGTGTGCTCTTGTGAACTAAAGTGTTGAACTGCATTTTTAAAGTTCTGGCATTAACCATTTAAGAATTAAATTCACAGCCGTTTTCAGGCATTTTTCGCCTAATCAGGTAAACATCCAATAGACTGTAAAAAAACACCCTTGATGGTGGATGACAAAATTTGGGGAGCCTTGAGGGGCACATGAGAGAATCATTTTTTTCAGAGTTTCATTGAAATACACAAAGAAACCTAGTACCCACAGCCAAGAAACATGGAATTATTTCCAGTTGGCTGAAAAGCATTTTATGTGAGTTTGAAACTCTTTTTGCTACCTAGTGATTCAGCTTTGAGATACTTGAACCAGGACAGAAGCACAGTGTGCTCTTGTGATACTGAAAGTGCTTTTCTGCATTTTCAAAGTTCTAGCTTTAACCATTGAGCAATTCAACTTCACAGGCGTTTTTCAGTGAAATTCGCCTAATCAGGGTAAACATCCAATAGGCTCTAAACAAAAAATCCGTGATGGTGGGATGACTAAATTTGGGGAGCCATGAGGGGCACAAGAGAGAATCATTTGTCAGAGTTTCATTGAAATACACAAAGAAACCTAGTACCCAGAAGCTAAGAAACATGGAATTATTTCCAGTTGGCTAAATCGCTTTTCTGTGAGTTTTTGAAACTCTTTTGCTACCTAGTGATTCAGCTTTGAGATACTTAAACCAGGACAGAAGCACAGTGTGCTCTTGTGATCTGAAATGCTTTTCTGCATTTTCAAAGTTCTAGCATTAACCATTGAGGAATTAAACTACAGGCGTTTTTCAGTGAAATTCGCCTAATCAGGGTAAACATCTAATAAGGCTCTAAACAAAAAACCCGTGATGGTGGATTGACCAAATTTGGGAGCCATGAGGGGCACAAGAGAGAATCACTTTTTCAGAGTTTCATTGAAATACACAATAAAACCTAGTACCCAGAAGCTAAGAAACATGGAATTATTTCCAGTTGGCTAAAAAAATCGCTTTTCTGTGAGTTTGAAACTCTTTTGCTACCTAGTGATTCAGCTTTGAGATACTTGAACCAGGACAGAAGCACAGTGTGCTCTTGTGATCTGAAGTGCTTTTCTGCATTTCAAAGTTCTAGCTTTAAACCATTGAGGAATTAAACTACAGGCGTTTTCCAGTGAAATTCGCCTAATCAGGGTAAACATCCAATAGGCTCTAAACAAAAACCCGTGATGGTGGGATTGACCAAATTTGGGGAGCCCCATGAGGGGCACAAGAGAGAATCATTTTGTCAGAGTTTCATTGAAATACACAAGAAACCTAGTACCCACAAGCTAAGAAACATGGAATTTATTTCCAGTTGGCTAAACACGCTTTTCTGTGAGTTTGAAACTCTTTTTCGCTACCTAGTGATTCAGCTTTGAGATACTTGAACCAGGAGAGAAGCACAGTGTGCTCTTGTGAACTAAAGTGTTTGTTCTTGTTTTTAAAGTTCTAGCATTAACCATTTAAGAATTAAACTCACAGGCGTTTTTTCAGGAATTTTCGCCTAATCAGGGTAAACATCCAATAGACTGTAAACAAAACACCCTTGATGGTGTGGATGACCAATACTTGGGAGCCTGAGGGGCACATGAGAGAATCATTTTTTCAGAGTTTCATTGAAATACACAAGAAAACCTAGTGCCCAGAAGCTAAGAAACATGGAATTATTTCCAGGTTGGGCTAAATCGCTTTTCTGTGAGTTTGAAACTCTTTTGCTACCTAGTGATTCAGCTTTGAGATACTTGAACCAGGAGACAGAAGTCACAGTGTGCTCTTGTGATCTGAATGCTTTTCTGCATTTTCAAAGTTTCTAGCATTAACCATTGAAGAATTAAACTACAGGCGTTTTTCAGTGAAATTCGCCTAATCAGGGTAAACATCCAATAGGCTCTAAAACAAAAAAACCCGTGATGGTGGATTGACCAAATTTGGGGAGCCATGAGGGGCACAAGAGAGAATCATTTTGTCAGAGTTTTTCATTGAAATACACAAAGAAACCTAGTACCCACAAGCTAAGAAACATGGGAATTATTTCCAGTTGGCTAAAACGCTTTTTTCTGTGAGTTTGAAACTCTTTTGCTACCTAGTGATATTCAGCTTTGAGATACTTGAACCAGGAGAGAAGCACAGTGTGCTCTTGTGAACTAAAGTGTTTTTCTGCGTTTTCTTAAAGTTAATGGCATTAACCATTGAAGAATTAAATTCACACAGGGGCGTTTTTCAGGCAATTTCCGCCTAATCATGGTAAACATCCAATAGACTGTAAACAAACACCCTGTGATGGTGGGATGACCAAAATTTGGGGAGCCTTGAGGGGCACATGAGAGAATCATTTTTTCAGAGTTTCATTGAAATACAACACAAAGAAACCTAGTACCCACAGCCAAGAAACATGGAATTATTTCCAGTTTTTGGCTAAAAAGCTTTTTCTGTGAGTTTGAAACTCTTTTGCTACCTAGTGATTCAGCTTTGAGATACTTGAACCAGGACAGAAGCACAGTGTGCTCTTGTGATATGAAGTGCTTCTTTCTGCATTTTCAAAGTTCTAGCTTTCAACCATTGAGGAATTCAACTTCAGGCGTTTTCAGTGAAATTCGCCTAATCAGGGTAAACATCCAATAGGTTCTAAACAAAAAATCCGTGATGGTGGATGACTAAATTTGGGGAGCCATGAGGGCACAAGAGAGAATCATTTTGTCAGAGTTTCATTGAAATACACAAAGAAACCTAGTACCCAGAAGCTAAGAAACATGGAATTATTTCCAGTTGGCTAAAATCGCTTTTTCTGTGAGTTTGAAACTCTTTTGCTACCTAGTGATTCAGCTTTGAGATACTTAAACCAGGACAGAAGCACAGTGTGCTCTTGTGATCTGAAATGCTTTCTGCATTTTCAAAGTTCTAGCATTAACCATTAAGGAATTAAACTCACAGGCGTTTTCAGTGAAAATTCGCCTAATCAGGGTAAACATCTAATAGGCTCTAAACAAAAAAACCCGTGATGGTGGATTGACCAAATTTGGGGAGCCATGAGGGGCACAAGAGAGAATCATTTTGTCAGAGTTTCATAGAAATACACAAAGAAACCTAGTACCCACAAGCCAAGAAACATGGAATTATTTCCAGTTGGCAAAAAAGCTTTTCTGTGAGTTTGAAACTCTTTTGCTACCTAGTGATTCAGCTTTGAGATACTTGAACCAGACAGAAGCACAGTGTGCTCTTGTGATATGAAGTGCTTTTCTGCATTTTTTCAAAGTTCTAGCTTTAACCATTGAGGAATTAAACTACAGGCGTTTTCAGTGAAATTCGCCTAATCAGGGTAAACATCCAATTAGGTTCTAAACAAAAAACCCGTGATGGTGGGATGACCAAATTTGGGGAGCCATGAGGGGCACAAGAGAGAATCATTTTGTCAGAGTTTCATTGAAATACACAAAGAAACCTAGTACCCACAAGCTAAGAAACATGGAATTATTTCAAGTTGGCTAAAACGCTTTTCTGTGAGTTTGAAACTCTTTTGGCTACCTAGTGATTCAGCTTTGAGATACTTGAACCAGGAGAGAAGCACAGTGTGCTCTTGTGAACTGAAAGTGTTGTTACTGCGTTTTTTAAAGTAATAGCATTAACCATTTAAGAATTAAACTCACATGCGTTTTTTCAGGCATTTTCGCCTAATCAGGGTAAACATCCAATAGACTGTAAACCAAAAAACACACCCTTGATGGTGGGATGACAAAACTTGGGGAGCCTTGAGGGGCACATGAGAGAATCATTTTTCAGAGTTTCATTGAAATACACAAAGAAACCTAGTGCCACAGAAGCTAAGAAACATGGAATTTATTTCAGTTCGCTAAAACGCTTTTCTGTGAGTTTTGAAACTCTTTTGCTACCTAGTGAATTCCAGCTTTGACATACTTGATCCAGGACAGAAGCACAGTGTGCTCTTGTGATCTGACATGCTTTTGTGCATTTTCAAAGTTCTAGCATTAACCATTGAGGAATTAAAATACAGGCGTTTTCAGTGAAATTTGCCTAATCAGGGTAAACATCTAATAGGCTCTAAACAAAAAACCCGTGAAGTGGATTGACCAAATTTGGGGAGCCATGAGGGGCACAAGAGAGAATCATTTTGTCAGAGTTTCATAGAAATACACAAAGAAACCTAGTACCCCACAAGCCAAGAAACATGGAATTATTTCCAGTTGGCTAAAAAGCTTTTCTGTGAGTTTGAAACTCTTTTGCTACCTAGTGATTCAGATTTGAGATACTTGAACCAGGACAGAAGCACAGTGTGCTCTTGTGATATGAAGTGCTTTTCTGCATTTTCAAAGTTCTAGATTTAACCATTGAGGAATTAAACTACAGGCGTTTTCAGTGAAATTCGCCAATCAGGGTAAACATCCAATAGGTTCTAAACAAAAAAACCCGTGATGGTGGGAATGACCAAATTTGGGGAGCCATGAGGGCACAAGAGAGAATCATTTTGTCAGAATTTCATTGAAATACACAAAGAAAACTAGTACCCACAAGCTAAGAAACATGGAATTATTTCAAGTTGGCTAAAACGCTTTTTCTGTGAGTTTGAAACTCTTTTGCTACCTAGTGATTCAGCTCTGAGATACTTGAACCAGGAGAGAAGCACAGTGTGCTCTTGTGAACTAAAGTGTTGTTCTGCGTTTTTTAAAGTAATAGCATTAACCATTTAAGAATTAAACTCACAGGCGTTTTCAGGCATTTTCGCCTAATCAGGGTAAACATCCAATAGACTGTAAACAAAACACCCTTGATGGTGGGATGACAAAACTTGGGAGCCCTTGAGGGGCACATGAGAGAATCATTTTTTCAGAGTTTCATTGAAATACACAAAGAAACCTAGTGCCAGAAGCTAAGAAACAAGGAATTATTTCCAGTTGCTAAAAAGCTTTTCTCTGAGTTTGAAACTCTTTTGCTACCTAGTGATTCAGCTTTGAGATACTTGAACCAGGACAGAAGCACAGTGTGCTCTTGTGATATGAAGTGGTTTTTTCTGCATTTTCAAAGTTCTACCTTTAACCATTGAGGGAATTAAACTACAGGCGTTTTCAGTGAAATTCGCCTAATCAGCGTAAATATCCAATAGTTTCTAAAAAAAAAACCCGAGATGGTGGGATGACCAAATTTGGGGAGCCATGAGGGGCACAAGAGAGAATCATTTTGTCAGAGTTTCATTGAAATACACAAAGAAAACCTAATACCCACAAGCTAAGAAACATGGAATTATTTCCAGTTGTCTAAAACGCTTTTCTGTGAGTTTGAAACTCTTTTGTTACCTAGTGATTCAGCTTTGAGATACTTGAACCAGGAAAGAAGCACAGTGTGCTCTTGTGATCTGAAGTTCTTTTCTGCATTTTCAAAGTTCTTGCATTAACCATTGAGGAATTAAACTAACAGGCGTTTTCAGTGAAATTCGCGTAATCAGGGTAAACATCCAATAGGCTCTAAACCAAAAAACCCGTGATGGTGGATTGACCAAATTTGGGGAGCCATGAGGTGCACACGAGAGAATCATTTTGTCAGAGTTTCATTGAAATACACAAAGAAACCTAATACCCACAAGCTAAGAAAACACAGAATTATTTCCAGTTGGCTAAATCGCTTTTCTGTCAGTTTGAAACTCTTTTGCTACCTAGTGATTCAGCTTTGAGATACTTGAACCAGGACAGAAGCCCAGTGTGCTCTTGTGATATGAACTGCTTACCTGCATTTTCAACGTTGTAGCTTTAACCATTGAGGAATTAAACTACAGGTGTTTTCAGTGAAATTCGCCTAATCAGGGTAAACATCCAATAGGTTCTAAAAAAAAAAACCCGTGATGGTGGGATGACCAAATTTGGGGAGCCATGAGGGGCACAAGAGAGAATCATTTTGTCAGAGTTTTCATTGAAATACACAAAGAAACCTAATACCCACAAGCTAAGAAACATGGAATTATTTCCAGTTGTCTAAAACGCTTTTCTGTGAGTTTGAAACTCTTTTGCTACCTAGTGATTCAGCTTTGAGATACTTGAAACAAGGAGAGAAACACAGTGTGCTCTTCTGATACTAAAGTGTTTGTTCTGCGTTTTTAAAGTAATAGCATTAAACCATTTAAGAATTAAACTCACAGGCGTTTTCAGGCATTTTCGCCTAATCAGGGTAAACATCCAATAGACTGTAAACAAAACACCCTTGATGGTGGGATGATCATACTTGGGGAACCTGGAGGGGCACATGAGAGACTGATTTTTTCAGAGTTTCATTGAAATACACAAAGAAACCTAGTGCCCAGAAGCTAAGAAACATGGAATTATTTCCAGTTGGTTAAATCGCTTTTCTGTGAGTTTGAAACTCTTTTGCTACCTAGTGATTCAGCTTGGAGATACTTGAACTAGGACAGAAGGACAGTGTGCTCTTGTGATCTGAAGTGCTTTTCTGCATTTTCAAAGTTCTAGCATTAACCATTGAAGAATTAAACTACAGGCGTTTTTCAGTGAAATTCGCCTAATCAGGGTAAATATCCAATAGGCTCTAAACAAAAAACCCCGTGAAGGTGGATTGAGCAAATTTGGGGAGCCATGAGGGGCACAAGAGAGAATCATTTTGTCAGAGTTTCATTGAAATACACAAAGAAACCTAGTACCCACAAGCTAAGAAACATGGAATTATTTCAAGTTGGCTAAAACGCTTTTCTGTGAGTTTGAAACTCTTTTGCTACCTAGTGATTCAGCTTTGAGATACTTGAACCAGGAGAGAAGCACAGTGTGTTCTTGTGAACTAAAGTGTTGTACTGCGTTTTTTAAAGTAATAGCATTAACCATTTAAGAATTAAACTCACAGGCGTTTTCAGGCATTTTCGCCTAATCAGGGTAAACATCCAATAGACTGTAAACAAAACACCCTTGATGGTGGGATGACAAAACTTGGGGAGCCTTGAGGGGCACATGAGAGAATCATTTTTTCAGAGTTTCATTGAAATACACAAAGAAACCTAGTGCCCAGAAGCTAAGAAACATGGAATTATTTCCAGTTGGCTAAAACGCTTTTCTGTGAGTTTGAAACTCTTTTGTTACCTAGTGATTCAGCTTTGAGATACTTGAACCAGGAAAGAAGCACAGTGAGCTCTTGTGATCTGAAGTGCTTTTCTGCATTTTCAAAGTTCTAGCATTAACCATTGAGGAATTAAACTACCATCATTTTCAGTGAAAATCGCCCTATCAGGGTAAACATCCAATAGGCTCTAAACAAAAAACCCGTGATGGTGGATTGACCAAATTTGGGGAGCCATGAGGGACACAAGAGAGAATCATTATGTCCGAGTTTCATAGAAATACACAAAGAAACCTAGTACCCCACAAGCCAAGAAACATGGAATTATTTCCAGTTGGCTGAAAAGCTTTTATGTGAGTTTGAAACTCTTTTGCTACCTAGTGATTCAGCTTTGAGATACTTGAACCAGGACAGAATCACAGTGTGCTCTTGTGATATGAAGTGCTTTTTCTGCATTTTCAAAGTTCTAGCTTTAACCATTGAGGAATTCAACTTCAGGCGTTATCAGTGAAATTCGCCTAATCAGGGGTAAACATCCAATAGGTTTCTAAACAAAAAACCCGTGATGGTGGGATGACTAAATTTGGGGAGCCATGAGGGGCACAAGAGAGAATCATTTTGTCAGAGTTTCATTGAAATACACAAAGAAACCTAATACCCACAAGCTAAGAAACATGGAATTATTTCAAGTTGTCTAAAACGCTTTTCTGTGAGTTTGAAACTCTTTTGCTACCTAGTGATTCAGCTTTGAGATACTTGAACCAGGAGAGAAGCACAGTGTGCTCTTCTGAACTAAAGTGTTGTTCTTGTGTTTTTAAAGTAATAGCATTAACCATTTAAGAATTAATCTCACAGGCGTTTTCAGGCATTTTTCGCCTAATCAGGGTAAAGATCCAATAGACTGTAAACAAAACACAACCCTTGATGGTGGGATGATCATACTTGGGGAGCCTGGAGGGGCACATGAGAGACTGATTTTTTCAGAGTTTCATTGAAATACACAAAGAAACCTAGTGCCCAGAAGCTAAGAAACATGGAATTATTTCCAGTTGGCTAAATCGCTTTTCAGTGAGTTTGAAACTCTTTTGCTACCTAGTGATTCAGCTTTGAGATACTTGAACTAGGACAGAAGGTCAGTGTGCTCTTGTGATCTGAAGTGCCTTTTCTGCATTTTCAAAGTTCTAGCATTAACCATTGAAGAATTAAACTACAGGCGTTTTTCAGTGAAATTCGCCTAATCAGGGTAAACATCCAATAGGCTCTAAACAAAAAACCCGTGATGGTGGATTGAGCAAATTTGGGGAGCCATGAGGGGCACAAGAGAGAATCATTTTGTCAGAGTTTCATTGAAATACACAAAGAAAACCTAGTACCCACAAGCTAAGAAACATGGAATTATTTCAAGTTGGCTAAAACGCTTTTCTGTGAGTTTGAAACTCTTTTGCTACCTAGTGATTCAGCTTTGAGTTACTTGAACCAGGAGAGAAGCACAGTGTGCTCTTGTGAACTAAAGTGTTGAACTGCATTTTTTAAAGTAATGGCATTAACCATTTAAGAATTAAATTCACAGCCGTTTTCAGGCATTTTCGCCTAATCAGGGTAAACATCCAATAGACTGTAAAAAAAAACACCCTTGATGGTGGGATGACAAAATTTGGGGAGCCTTGAGGGGCACATGAGAGAATCATTTTTTCAGAGTTTCATTGAAATACACAAAGAAAACCTAGTACCCACAGCCAAGAAACATGGAATTATTTCCAGTTGGCTGAAAAGCTTTTATGTGAGTTTGAAACTCTTTTGCTACCTAGTGATTCAGCTTTGAGATACTTGAACCAGGACAGAAGCACAGTGTGCTCTTGTGATATGAAGTGCTTTTCTGCATTTTTCAAAGTTCTAGCTTTAACCATTGAGCAAATTCAACTTCAGGCGTTTTCAGTGAAATTCGCCTAATCAGGGTAAACATCCAATAGGTTTCTAAACAAAAAATCCGTGATGGTGGGATGACTAAATTTGGGGAGCCATGAGGGGCACAAGAGAAAATCATTTTTGTCAGAGTTTCATTGAAATACACAAAGAAACCTAGTACCCAGAAGCTAAGAAACATGGAATTATTTCCAGTTGGCTAAATCGCTTTTTCTGTGAGTTTGAAACTCTTTTGCTACCTAGTGATTCAGCTTTGAGATACTTAAACCAGGACAGAAGCACAGTGTGCTCTTGTGATCTGAAATGCTTTTCTGCATTTTCAAAGTTCTAGCATTAACCATTGAGGAATTAAACTACAGCAGCGTTTTCAGTGAAATTCGCCTAACCAGGGTAAACATCTAATAGGCTCTAAACAAAAAACCCGTGATGGTGGATTGACCAAATTTGGGGAGCCATGAGGGGCACAAGAGAGAATCACTTTTTTCAGAGTTTCATACAAATACACAATAAAACCTAGTACCCACAAGCTAAGAAACATGGAATTATTTTCCAGTTGGCTAAAAACTCTTTTCTGTGAGTTTGAAACTCTTTTGCTACCTAAGTGATTCAGCTTTGAGATACTTGAACAGGACAGAAGCACAGTGGGTGCTCTTGTGATATGAAGAATGCTTTTTATGCATTTTTCAAAGTTCTAGCTTTAACCAATGAGGAATTAATTCTACAGGCGTTTTCAGTGAAATTCGCCTAATCAGGGTAAACATCCCAATAGGTTTCCTAAACAAAAAACCCGCGATGGTGGGATGACCAAATTTGGGGAGGCCATGAGGGCAACAGAGAGAATCAATTTTGTCAGAGTTGGCTACCACAAACGCTTTTCAAGTTGTAAAGCCTTTTCTTTTGAAACTCTTTCGCTACCTAGTGATTCAGCTTTGAGATACGTGAACCAGGAGAGAAGCACAGTGTGCTCTTGTGAACTAAAGTGTTGTTCTGCGTTTTTAAAGTAATAGCATTAACCATTTAAGAATTAAAATTACATGCGTTTTTCAGGCATTTTCCGCCTAATCATGGTAAACATCCAATAGACTGTAAACAAAACACCCTTGATGGTGGGATGACAAAACTTGGGAGCCTTGAGGGGCACATGAGAGAATCATTTTTTCAGAGTTTCATTGAAATACACAAAGAAACCTAGTGCCCAGAAGCTAAGAAACATGGAATTATTTCAGGTTCGCTAAAACGCTTTTCTGTGAGTTTGAAACTCTTTTGCTACCTAGTGATTCAGCTTTCACATACTTGATCCAGGACAGAAGCACAGTGTGCTCTTGTGATCTGACATGCTTTTGTGCATTTTCAAAGTTCTAGCATTAACCATTGAGGAATTATAATACAGCGTTTTCAGTGAAATTTGCCTAATCAGGGTAAACATCTAATAGGCTCTAAACAAAAAACCCGTGATGGTGGATTGACCAAATTTGGGGAGCCATGAGGGGCACAAGAGAGAATCATTTTGTCAGAGTTTCATAGAAATACACAAAGAAACCTAGTACCCACAAGCCAAGAAACATGGAATTATTTCCAGTTGGCTAAAAAGCTTTTCTGTGAGTTTGAAACTCTTTTGCTACCTAGTGATTCAGCTTTGAGATACTTGATCCAGGACAGAAGCACAGTGTGCTCTTGTGATCTGACATGCTTTTGTGCATTTTCAAAGTTCTAGCATTAACCATTGAGGAATTAAAATACAGGCTTTTCAGTGAAATTTGCCTAATCAGGGTAAACATCTAATAGGCTCTAAACAAAAAACCCGTGATGGTGGATTGACCAAATTTGGGGAGCCATGAGGGGCACAAGAGAGAATTATTTTGTCAGAGTTTCATAGAAATACACAAAGAACCTAGTACCCACAAGCCAAGAAACATGGAATTATTTCCAGTTGGCTAAAAAGCTTTTCTGTGAGTTTGAAACTCTTTTGCTACCTAGTGATTCAGCTTTGAGATACTTGAACCAGGACAGAAGCACAGTGTGCTCTTGTGATATGAAGTGCTTTTTCTGCATTTTCAAAGTTCTAGCTTTAACCATTGAGGAATTCAACTTCAGGCGTTTTCAGTGAAATTCGCCTAATCAGGGTAAACATCCAATAGGTTCTAAACAAAAAACCCGTGATGGTGGGATGACTAAATTTGGGGAGCCATGAGGGGCACAAGAGAGAATCACTTTTTCAGAGTTTCATTGAAATACACAAAGAAACCTAGTACCCAGAAGCTAAGAAACATGGAATTATTTCCAGTTGGCTAAATCGCTTTTCTGTGAGTTTGAAACTCTTTTGCTACCTTGTGATTCAGCTTTGAGATACTTAAACCAGGACAGAAGCACAGTGTGCTCTTGTGATCTGAAATGCTTTTCTGCATTTTCAAAGTTTCTAGCATTAACCATTGAGGAATTAAACTACAGGCGTTTTCAGTGAAATTCGCCTAATCAGGGTAAACATCTAATAGGCTCTAAAAAAAAAAAACCCGTGATGGTGGATTGACCAAATTTGGGGAGCCATGAGGGGCACAAGAGAGAATCATTTTTTCAGAGTTTCATAGAAATACACAAAAGAAACCTAGTACCCACAAGCCAAGAAACATGGAATTATTTCCAGTTGGCTAAAAAGCTTTTCTGTGAGTTTGAAACTCTTTTGCTACCTAGTGATTCAGCTTTGAGATACTTGAACCAGGACAGAAGCACAGTGTGCTCTTGTGATATGAAGTGCTTTTCTGCATTTTCAAAGTTCTAGCTTTAACCATTGAGGAATTAAACTACAGGCGTTTTCAGTGAAATTCGCCTAATCAGGGTAAACATCCAATAGGTTCTAAACAAAAAACCCGTGATGGTGGGATGACCAAATTTGGGGAGCCATGAGGGGCACAAGAGAGAATCATTTTGTCAGAGAATTTCATTGAAATACACAAAGAAAACTTAGTACCCACAAGCTAAGAAACATGGAATTATTTCAAGTTGGCTAAAACGCTTTTCTGTGAGTTTGAAACTCTTTTGCTACCTAGTGATTCAGCTCTGAGATACTTGAACCAGGAGAGAAGCACAGTGTGCTCTTGTGAACTAAAGTGTTGTTCTGCGTTTTTAAAGTAATACCATTAACCATTTAAGAATTAAACTCACAGGCGTTTTCAGGCATTTCGCCTAATCAGGGTAAACATCCAATAGACTGTAAACAAAACACCCTTTGATGGTGGGATGACAAAACTTGGGGAGCCTTGAGGGGCACATGAGAGAATCATTTTTCAGAGTTTCATTGAAATACACAAAGAAACCTAGTGCCCAGAATGCTAAGAAACAAGGAATTATTTCCAGTTGGCTAAAAAGCTTTTCTGTGAGTTTGAAACTCTTTTGCTACCTAATGATTCAGCTTTGATATACTTGAACCAGGACAGAAGCACTGTGTGCTCTTGTGATATGAAGTGGTTTTTCTGCATTTTCAAAGTTCTACCTTTAACCATTGAGGAATTAAACTACAGGCGTTTTCAGTGAAATTCGCCTAATCAGGGTAAACATCCAATAGGCTCTCTAAAAAAAAAAACCCGTGATGGGTGGGATGACCAAATTTGGGGAGCCATGAGGGGCACAAGAGAGAATCATTTTGTCAGAGTTTCATTGAAATACACAAAGAAACCTAGTACCCACAAGCCTAAGAAACATGGAATTAATTTCCAGTTGGTCCTAAAAACGCTTTTTCTGTGAGTTTGAAACTCTTTTGCTACCTAGTGATTCAGCTTTGAGATACTTGAACCAGGACAGAAGCACAGTGTGCTCTTGTGAACTAAAGTGCTTTTTCTGCATTTTAAAGTTCTAGCATTAACCATTAAGAATTAAAACTACAGGCGTTTTCAGGCATTTTCGCCTAATCAGGGTAAACATCCAATAGACTGTAAACAAAAAACCCTTGATGGTGGGATGACAAAACTTGGGGAGCCTTGAGGGGCACATGAGAGAATCATTTTTTTGTCAGAGTTTCATTGAAATACACAAAGAAAAACCTAGTACCCAGAAGCTAAGAAACATGGAATTATTTCAAGTTGGCTAAAACGCTTTTCTGTGAGTTTGAAACTCTTTTGCTACCTAGTGATTCAGCTTGAGATACTTGAACCAGGACAGAAGCACAGTGTGCTCTTGTGAATCTAACAGTGTTTTCTGCATTTTTAAAGTTCTAGCATTAACCATTTAAGAATTAAACTCACAGGCGTTTTCAGTGATAAAAAAAAAAAAAAAAAATTTTCGCCTAATCAGGGTAAACATCCAATAGACTGTAAACAAAAACCCTTGATGGTGGGATGACAAAACTTGGGGAGCCTTGAGGGGCACATGAGAGAATCATTTTGTCAGAGTTTCATTGAAATACACAAAGAAACCTAGTGCCCAGAAGCCTAAGAAACAATGGAATTATTTCCAGTTTGGCTAAAAAGCATTTTTCTGTGAGTTTGAAACTCTTTTGCTACCTAGTGATTCAGCTTTTGAGATACTTGAACCAGGACAGAAGCACAGTGTGCTCTTGTGATCTGAAGTGCTTTTCTGCATTTTCAAAGTTCTACCTTAACCATTGAGGAATTAAACTACAGGCGTTTTCAGTGAAATTCGCCTAATCAGGGTAAACATCCAATAGGCTCTAAAAAAAAAACCCGTGATGGTGGATGACCAAATTTGGGGAGCCATGAGTGGGGCACAAGAGAGAATCATTTTGTCAGAGTTTCATTTAGAAATACACAAAGAAACCTAGTACCCACAAGCTAAGAAACATGGAATTATTTCCAGTTGTCTAAAAAGCTTTTCTGTGAGTTTGAAACTCTTTTGCTACCTAGTGATTCAGCTTGAGATACTTGAACCAGGACAGAAGCACAGTGTGCTCTTGTGATCTGAAGTGCTTTTCTGCATTTTCAAAGTTCTAGCATTTAACCATTGAGGAATTAAACTACAGGCGTTTTCAGTGAAATTCGCCTAATCAGGGTAAACAATCCAATAGGCTCTAAACAAAAAACCCGTGATGTGGGATTGACCAAATTTGGGGAGCCATGAGGGGCACAAGAGAGAATCATTTTGTCAGAGTTTCATTGAAATACACAAAGAAACCTAGTACCCACAAGCTAAGAAAACATGGAATTATTTCCAGTTGGCTAAAAACGCTTTTCTGTGAGTTTGAAACTCTTTTGCTACCTAGTGATTCAGCTTTGAGATACTTGAACCAGGACAGAAGCACAGTGTGCTCTTGTGATACTAAAGTGTTTTTTCTGCGTTTTTAAAGTTTTAGCATTAACCATTTAGGAATTAAACTCACAGGCGTTTTCAGGTGATTTTCGCCTAATCAGGGTAAACATCCAATAGAACTGTAAACAAAAAACACCGTGATGATGGTGGGATGACCAAATTTGGGGAGCCATGAGGGCACATGAGGAGAATCATTTTTGTTCAGAGTTTCATTGAAATACACAAAGAAACCTAGTACCCAGAAGCTAAAGAAACATGGAATTATTTTCCAGTTGGCTAAAAGCTTTTCTGTGAGTTTGAAACTCTTTTGCTACCTAGTGATTCAGCTTTGAGATACTTGAACCAGAAGAGAAGCACAGTGTGCTCTTGTGATAAGCCCGAAGTGATCGAGTGCTTTTCTGCATTTTACAAAAGTTCTAGCATTAACCATTGAGGAATTTAAACTCACAGGCGTTTTCAGTGAAATTCGCCTAATCAGGGTAAATATCCAATAGACTCTAAACAAAAAAACCCGTGCTTGATGGTGGGATGACCCAAATTTGGGGAGCCATGAGGGGCACAAGAGGAGAATTCATTTTGTCAGAGTTTCATTGAAATACACAAAGAAACCTAGTACCGCCACAAGCTAAGAAACATGGGAATTATTTCCAGTTGGTCTAAAACGCTTGATTTTTCTGTGAGTTTGAAACTCTTTTGCTACCTAGTGATTCAGCTTTGAGATACGTTGAACCAGGACAGAAGCACAGTGTGCTCTTGTGAATCTAAAGTGTTGTTCTGCATTTTTTTAAGTTTCTAGCATTAACCATTAAAAGAAATTAAACTACATGCGTTTTCAGGCAATTTTCGCCTAATCATGGTAAACATACATCCAATAGACTGTAAACAAAAACACCCTTGATGGTGGGATGATGACAAACTTGGGGAGCCTTGAGGGGCACATGAGAGAATCATTTTTTCAGAGTTTCATTTGAAATACACAAAGAAACCTAGTGCCCAGAAGCTAAAAAACATGGAAATTTTTCCAGGTTCGCTAAAACGCTTTTCTGTGAGTTTTTGAAACTCTTTTGCTACCTAGTGATTCAGCTTTGAGACATACTTGAACCAGGACAGAAGCACCAGTGTGCTCTTTGATCTTGAAGTGCTTTTGTGCATTTTCAAAGTTCTCTAGCATTAACCATTGAGGAATTAAAATACAGGCGTTTTCAGTGAAATTTTTGCCTAATCAGGTAAACATCCTTTAATAGGCTCCTAAACAAAAAACCCGCCGTGATGGTGGATTGACCAAATTTGGGGAGCCATGAGGGGCACAGGAGAGAGAATCATTTTGTCAGAGTTTCATAGAAATACACAAAGAAAACTAGTAACCCACAAGGCCAAGAAACATGGAATTATTTTTCCAGTTGGCTAAAAAGCTTTTCTGTGAGTTTGAAACTCTTTTGCTACCTAGAGATTCAGCTTTGAGATAACTTGATACCAGGACAAAAGCACAGTGTGCTCTTGTGATCTGACAGTGCTTTTTGTGCATTTTCAAAAGTTCTAGCATTAACCATTGAGGAATTAAAACTACAGGCGTTTTCAGTGAAATTTGCCTAATCAGGGTAAACATCGGTAATAGGCTCTAAACAAAAAACCCGTGATGGTGGATTGAACCAAATTATTGGGGAGCCATGAGGGGGCACAAGAGAGAATCATTTTGTCAGAAAGTTTGTTTCATAGAAATACACAAAGAAACCTAGGTACCTCCACAAGCCAAGAAACATGGAATTATTTACCCGTGAGTTGGCTAAAAAAGCTTTTCTGTGAGTTTGAAACTCTTTTGCTATACCTAGTGATTCAGCTTTGAAGATACTTGAACCAGGACCAGAAGCACAGTGTGCTCTTGTGATACTGAAGTGCTTTTCTGCATTTTTCAAAGTTTCTAGCTTTAACCATTGAGGAATTCGAACTTCAGGCGTTTTTTTCAGTGAAATTCGCCTAATCAGGGTTAAACATCCAATAGGTTCTAAACAAAAAACCCGTGGATGGTGGGGATGACTAAACTTTGGGGAGCCATTGAGGGGCACAAGAGAGAATCATTTAGTCCAGAGTTTCATTGAAATACACAAAGAAACCTAGTACCCATAAGCCTAAGAACCATGGAATTATTTCCAGTTTGGCTAAATTCGCTTTTCTGTGAGTTTGAAACTCTTTTGACTACCTTGTGATTCCAGCTTTGAGATACTTAAACCAGGACAGAAGCACAAGTGTGCTCTTGTGATCTGAAATGCTTTTCTGCATTTCAAAGTTCTAGCATTAACCATTGAGGAATTAAAACTACAGGCTTGTTCATGTCAGTGAAAATTTCGCCTAATCAGGGGTAAACATCTAAATAGGCTCTAAACAAAAAACCCGTGATGGTGATTGGATTGACCAAATTTGGGGAGCCATGAGGGTGGGGCACAGGACTCCTAGAGAATCACATTTTTCAGAGTTTCATAGAAATACAACAATAAAAGGGGGGGGGGGGGGGGGGGGGGGGGGGGGGGGGGGGGGGGGGGGGGGGTGGGGGGGGGACCTAGTACCCACAAGCCAAGAAACATGGAATTATTTACTCAGTTGCTAAAAGAGCTATTCTCTGTGAGTTTGAAACTCTTTTGCTACCTAGTGATTCAGCTTTGAGATACTTGAACCAGACAGAAGCACAGTGTGCTCACACTTGTGATATCGGAAGTGCTTTTCTGCATTTTCAAAGTTCTAGCTTATTTAACCATTGAGAATTTAAACTACGAGGCGTTTTCAGTGAAATGTCGCCCTAATCATGGTAAACATCCCAATAGGTTCTAAACAAAAAAACCCGTGATGGTGGGATGACCAAATTTGGGGACCATGAGGGACGGCACAAGGGAGAGAGAATCATTTTGTCAGAATTTCATTGAAATACACAAAGAAAACTAGTACCCCCACAAGCTAAGAAACATGGAATTATTTCAAGTTGGCTAAAACGCTTTTCTGTGAGTTTGAAACTCTTTTGCTACCTAGTGATTCAGCTCGTCAGTAGATACTTGAACCAGGAGAGAAGCACTCAGTGTGCTCTTGTGAACTCAAAGTGTTGTTCTGCGTTTTTTAAAGTAATAGCATTAACCATTTAATCTTAAGTAAAAATACCTGCGTTTTCAGGACAATTTTCGCCTAATCAAAAAAAAAATCCGGTAAACAATCCAATAGACTGTCTAAAACAAAACAACCCTTGATGGTCGGGATGTGACAAAACTTGGGGGAGCCTTGAGGGGCACATGAGAGAATGAATTTTTTTTATCAGAGTTTTTCATTAAATACACAAAGAAACCTAGTGCCCAGTAAGCTACAGAAACATGGAATTATTTCAAGTTCGCTAAAACGCTTTTCTGTGAGTTTGAAACTCTTTTGCATACCTAGTGATTCAGCTTTTGACATACTTGTGATCCAGGACAGAATGCACAGTGTGTGCTCTTGTGATCTGACATGCATTTTTGTGCATTTTTTCCAAAGTTCTAGCTATAATTAACCATTTGAGGAATTAAAATACAGGCGTTTTTGTTCATTGAAATTTTGCCTAATCAGGGTAAACATCTCAATAGCGCTCTAAACTACAAACAAAACCCGTGATGGTGGATTGACCAAATTTGGGGAGCCAATGAGGGGCACAGAGAGAAATCATTTTGTCAGGAGTTTCATATAAATACACAAAGAACCCTAGTACCGCCACAAGCCAAGAAACATTGGAATTAGTTCCAGTTGCGGCTAAAAAGCTTTTCTGTGAGCTTTTAAACAGTCTTTTGCTACCTAGATGATTCATCCTTTGAGATACTTGATGAAACCAGGACAGATAAGCAAACAGTAGAGTGTCTCTTGTGATGATGACAGTGCTTATGTGCATTTTCAAAGTTCTAAGCCATAAAACCATTGAGGAATTAAAATACAGGCTGTTTTCAGTCGAAATTCAGGTTCTTGTTTCCGGCTAAATCAGGGGTAGGTAAACATGTCTAATAGGCTCTAAACAAAAAACCCGTGATGGTAGGGGCGATTGAGCCAAATTTATGGGGAGCCAATTAGATGGGCACAAGCGAATGGAGAGAGAATCGATTATGTCAGATGTTTCATAGAAATACACAAGAAGAAACCTAGTACCTCGCACAATGCCCTAAGTAAACATGTACATTTATTTCCCAGTGCTTGGCTAAAAAGCCCGTTTTCAGATGAGTTTTGAACAACTCTTTGCTAACCTCGTGAATCAGCTTTGAGATACTTGACCCCAGGACAGAAGTCAACAGAGTGTGCTCATGTGATATGAAGTGCTTTTACTGCATGATCCAATGTTCTAGCTTTAACACATTGAGGATTCTATAAGCTTCAGGGGCGTTTTCATGAAATTCGCCTAATCAGGGTAAACATCCAATAGGTTCTAAACAAAAAACCCGTGATTGATGGGTGGTGATGACTAAATTTGGGGAGCCATGAGGGGGCACCAAGAGAGAATCATTTTGTCACAGAGTTTCATTGAAATACACAAAGAAACCTAGTACCCAAGAAGCTACGAAACATGCGATATTAATATTTCCGGGGTTGGCTAAATCGCTTTTTCTGTGAGTTTGAAACTCTTTTATTTGCTACCTGTGATTCAGCTTTGAGATACTTAAACCAGGACAGAAGCACAGTAGTGTGCTCTTGTGATCTGAAACTGTTGCTTTTCTGCATTTCAAAGTTCTTAGCATTAACCATTGAGGAATTAAACTAAACAGGCGTTTTCAGCATGAAATTCGCCTAATCAGGGTAAACATCTAATAGACTCTAAACACCAAACCACTCCCAAAAAACCCCTTGATGGTGGATGACAAAATTTGGGGAGTCCATGAAGGGGCCACAAGCTGAGAATCACTTTTTCAGAGTTTCATAGAAATACACATTAAAAACCAAGTACCCAGACAGAAGCTAAGAAACATTGGAATTGATTCCCCCCCCCCCCAGTTGGCTAAAATGCTTTTTCTGTGAGTTTGAAACTCTTTTTTGCTACCTAGTGATTCAGCTTTGAGATACTTGAACCAGGACAGAAGCACACAGTGTGCTCTTGTGCTATGATATGTGCTTTTATGCATTTTCACAAGTTCTAGCTTTAACCCATTGAGGAATTTAAAATACTACAGGCGTTTTCCTGTGTAGTGAAATTCGCCTAATTCCAGGGGTTTAAACATCCAATAGGTTCTAAACAAAAAACCCGTGATGGTGGGGATCATGACCTAAAATTTGGGGGTGCCATGAGGGGGGCACAAGAGAGAATCATTTTGTCAGAGTTTCATTGAAATACACAAAGAAAACCTAGTACCCACAAGCTAAGAAACATGGAATTATTTCAAGTTGGCTAAAACGCTTTTTCTGTGAGTTTGAAACTCTTTTGCTACCTAGTGATTCAGCTCTGAGGGATACTTGAACCAGGAGATAGAAGCACAGTGTGCTCTTGTGAACTAAAGTGTTGTTCTGCGTTTTTAAAGTTAATAAGCATTAAATCCATTTAAGAATTTAAACTCACAGGCGTTTTCAGGCATTTTCGCCTAAGACAGGGTAAACATCATCCAATAGACTGTAAACAAAACACCCATTGATGGTGGGATGATGACAAACTTGAGGGAGCCTTGAGGGGCACATGAGAGAATCATTTTTTCAGAGTTTCATTGAAATACACAAAAAAACCTAGTGCCCAGAAGTTAAGAAACATTGGAATTATTTCCAGTTGGCTAAAACTGCTTTTCTCTGTGAGTTTGAAACTCTTTTGCTACCTAGTGATTCAGTCTTTGAGATACTTGAAACAGGACAGAAGCACAGTGTGCTCTTGTGATATGAACTGGTGGTTTTCTGCATTTTCAAAGTTTTGCACCTTTAACCATTGAGGAATTAAACTACAGGCCATTTTCAGTGAAATTCGCCTAATCAGCGGTAAACATCCAATACGTTTCTAAAAAAAAAAACCCGTGATGGTGGGAATGATGACCAAAATTTGGGAGAACCCATGAGGGGCACAAGAGAGAATCATTTTCATCAGAGTTTCATTGAAGAAACACAAATGAAACCTAAGTACCCACAAGCTAAGAAACATGGAATTATTTCCAGTTGTCTAAAACGCTTTTCTGTGAGTTTGAAACTCTTTTTGCTACCTAGTGATTCAGCTTTGAGATACTTGAACCAGGAAAGAAGCACAGTGTGCTCTTGTGATCCTGAAGTTTCTTTTCTTCTGCATTTTCAAAGAGTCTTGCAGTTAACCATTGAGGAATAAAACTAACAGGCGTTTTCGCACATTCAGTGAAAATTCGCCTAATCAGGGTAAACATCCATATAGGCTCTAAACCAAAAAACCCTATGAATGGTGATGGGATTACCAAATTTTGGGAGCCAATGAGGTGCCACACAAGAGAGAATCATTTTGATCAGAGTTTCATTGAAATACACAAAGTAAACCTAGTACCCACAAGCTCAAGAAACACAGAATTATTTCCAGTTGGCTAAATCGCTTTTTCTGTCAAGTTTGAAACTCTTTTGCTACCTAGTGATTCAGCTTTGAGATACTTGAACCAGGACAGAAGCCCCAGTGTGCTCTTGTGATATGAAAACTGCTTTTCTGCATTTTCAAAACATTGCTAGCTTTTAACCATTGAGGAATTAAAACTACAGGTGTTTTCAGTGAAATTCGCCTAATCGACGGGTAAACATCCAATAGGTTCTAAACCAAAAAAAAAAACCCGTGATGGTGGGGATGAGCCCAAATTTTGGGGAGCATGAGGGGGCACAAGAGAGAATCATTTTTGTCAGAGTTTTCATTGAAATACAACAAAGAAAACCTAATAACTCCACAAGCTAAGAAACATGGAATTATTTCCAGTTGGCTAAAACGCTTTTCTGTGAGTTTGAAACTCTTTTGTCTACCTAGTGATTCAGCTTTGAGATACTTGAACAGGAGAGAAACACAGTGTGTCTTTCTGAACTAAAGTGTTGTTCTGCGTTTTTTAAAGTAATAGCATTAACCATTAAGAATTAAACTCACAGGCGTTTTCAGATAATTAATTTTGGTCGCCTAATCAGGGTAAACATTCCCAATAGACTGTAAACAAAACACCCTTGATGGTGGATGATCAAACTTGGGGAGCCCATGAGGGGCACATGAGAGAATCATTTTGGTCAGAGTTTCATAGAAATCATATTGAGAAATACACAAAGAAACCTAGTACCCACAAGCTAAGAAACATGGAATTATTTCCAGTTGGCTAAATCGCTATTTCTGTGAGTTTGAAACTCTTTTGCTACCTAGTGATTCAGCTTTGAGATACTTGAACCAGGACAGAAGCACAGTGTGCTCGTGTGCTCTTGTGATCTGAAGTGCTTTTCTGCATTTTCAAAAAGTTCTAGCATTAACCATTTGAAGAATTAAACTAACAAACACATGGCGTTTTCAGTGAAAAATTCGCCTAATCAGGGTAAACATCCAATAGGCTCTAAACAAAAAACCCCGTGATGGTGGATTTGAGCAAATTTGGGGAGCCATGAGGGGCACAAGAGAGAATCATTTTGTCAGAGTTTCATTGAAATACACAAAGAAACCTAGTACCCAACAAGCTAAGAAACATGGAATTATTTCAAGTTGGCTAAAACGCTTTTCTGTGAGTTTGAAAACTCTTTTGCTACCTAGTGATTCAGCTTTGAGATACTTGAACCAGGAGCAGAAGCACGAGTGTGCTCTTGTGAACTAAAGTGTTGTACTGCGTTTTTAAAAGTAATAGCATTAACCATTTAAGAATTAAACTCACAGGCGTTTTCAGGCATTTTCGCCTAATCAGGGTAAACATCCAATAGATTGTAATCAAAGAACACCCTTGATGGTGGGATGACAAAACTTGGGAAGCCTTGAGGGGCACATGAGAGAATCATTTTTTCAGAGTTTCATTGAAATACTACAAAGAAACCTTAGTGCACAGAAGCTGAAGAAGAAACATGGAATTATTTCCAGTTCGGCTCCCTAAAACGCTTTTCTGTGAGTTTGAACTCTTTTGTTACCTAGTGATTCAGCTTTGAGATACTTGACACCAGGCTAAGAAGCACAGTGAGCTCTTGTGATTGAAAGTGCTTTTCTGCATTTTCAAAGTTCTAGCATTAACCATTGAGGAATTAAACTACCATGGCGTTTTCAGTGAAAATCGCCTATATCAGGGGTAAACAGTCCAATAGGCTACTCTAAACACAAAAAACGCCGTTTTGATGGTGGATTTGACCAAATTTGGGGAGCCATGATTGGGGACACAAGAGAGAATCCTTATGTCCGAGTTTCATAGAAATACACAAGAAACCTAGTACCCAGAAGCCAAGAAACATGGAATTATTTCCAGTTGGACTCTGAAAAGCTTTTATGTGAGTTTGAAACTCTTTTTGCTATCTAGCCTGATTCAGCATTGAGATACTTGAAACCAGGCCAGAATAAACAGTGTGCTCTTGTTTGATATGAAGTGCTTTTCTGCATTTTCAAAGTCCTAGCTATTTAACCATTGAGGATTAAACTAACTCAGGAATTTCATCAGTGAAATTCGCCTAATCAGGGTAAACATCCAATAGGTTCTCTAAACAAAAAACCCGTGATGGTGGGATGACTAAATTTGGGGAGCCGGATGAGGGGCACAAGAGTTTGAGAATCATTTTGTCAGAGTTTCATTGAAATACACAAGAAAACCTCAATACCCACAAGCTAAGAAACATTGGAATTATTTCAAGTTGTCTAAAACGTCTTTTTTCTGTGTGAGTTTGAAACTCTTTTTTGCCTACCTAGTGATTCAGCTGTTGAGATACTTGAACCAGGAGGAGAGAAGCCACAGTGTGCTCTTTGAACTAAAGTGTTGTTCTTTGTTTTGAAAGTAATAGACCATTTGAGAATGATTAACCCATTTAAGAATTAATCTCACAGGCAGGCCGTTTTCAGGCATTTCCCCGCCATAATCAGGGTCAGTTAAAAGATCATGAATAGACTGTAAACAAAACACCCTTGATGGTGGGATGATCATACTTGGGGCCTATTGCCTGGTGGGGCACATGAGAGAATGATTTTTTCAGAGTTTCATTGAAATACACAAAGAAACCTAGTGCCCACACAAGCTAAGGAAACATGGAATTATTTCCATCTTGTCTAAATCGGCTTTTTCTGTGAGTTTGAAACTCTTTTGCTACCTAGTGATGCGCTGTTGAGATACTTGAACGTAGGAGGACAGAAGGTCAGTGTGCTCTTGTGATCTGAAGTGCTTTTCTGCATTTTCAAAAGTTCTAGTCATTAACCATTGAAGAATTAAAACTACAGTTGGCGTTTTCAGTGAAATTCGGGGGCCTAATCAGGGTGGGTAAATAACATCCAACTTGGCTCACTAAACGAAAAAAACCGTGATGGTGGATGAGCAAATTTGGGGAGCCGGATGAGGGGCCACACATGTTGAGACAGAATCATTTTGTCAGAGTAGTTTCATTGACAAATACACAAAGAAACCTAGTACCCACAAAGCTAAGAAACATGGAATTATTTCATTTGGCTAAACGCTTTTCTGTGAAGTTTGAAACTCCTTTGCTTACACTAGTGATTCATGCTTTGAGATACTTGAACCATGGACAGAGGAAGCACAGTGTGCTCTTGTGAACTAAAGTGTTTGAATCTGCGTTTTTAAAGTAATGGCATTAACCATTTTAAGAAATTTAATTTCACAGCCCGTTTTCAGGCATTTTCGCCTAATCAGGGGCAAACATCCAATAGGACCTGTAAAACAAAAAACCCTTGATGGTGGGATGACAAAATTTGGGGAGCCTTGAGGGGCAACATTGAAGTCTTTCCGAGAATCATTTTTCTCAGAGTATTCATTTGAAACTACACAAAGAAAACCTAGTACCCACGCAGCCAAGAAACATGGAATTATTTCCAGTTGGCTGAAAAGCTTTTTATCTGTGAGTTTGAAACTCTTTTGAGCTACCTAGGTGCTTCAGCTTTGAGATACTTGAACCAGGACAGAGCCACAGTGTGCTCTTGTTGATATGAAGTGCATGTTCTGCATTTTCAAAGTTCTAGCTTTAACCATTGAGCAATTCAACTTCAGGCGTTTTCAGTGAAATTCCGCCTCATGTGATTCAGGGTAAACATCCAATAGGTTCATAAACAAACAATCCTTTGATGGTGGGGAATGACTAAATTTGGGGAAGCCATGCTAGGCTTGGGGCCCCACAAGAGTAGACCTTAGAGAATCATTTTGTCAGAGTTTTTCATTGAATACACAAAGAAACCTAGTCCCCAGAAGCTAAGAAACCTGGAAGTATTATTTCCGACCCCCTTTGTCTTTGGATAAATCGCTTTTCTGTGAGTTTGAAACATCTTTTGCTACTCTAGTGATTCAGACTTTGAGATACTTAAACCAGGACAGAAGCAACAGTGTGCTCTTGTGATATGAAATGCTTTTCTGCATTTTCAAAGTTCTAGCATTTAACCATTGAGGTTGAGGAGATTAAAGCTACAGGCGTTTTCAGTGAAATTCGCCTAATCCAGGGGTAAACATTCTAAATAGAGCATCTAAACAAAAAACCCGTGATGGGTGTCGGATTGACCAAATTTTGGGGAGCCATGAGGGGCACAAATGAGAGAAATCAATTTTTCAGAGTTTCATAGAAATACACAATAAAACCTAGTACCCACAAGCCAAAGAAAACATTGGAATTATTTCCAGTTGGCTAAAACGCTTTTCTGTGAGTTTGAAACTCTTTTCGATACCTAGTGATCAGCTTTGAGATACTTGAACCAGGACAGAAGCATCGAGTGTGAGCTCTTGTGATATGAAGTGCTTTTATGCAATTTTCAAAGTTCTAGCTTTAACCATTGAGGAATTACACTACAGGCGTTTTCAGTGAAATTCGCCTAATCAGGGTAAACATCCAATAGGGTTCTCTAAACAAAAAACCCGCGTGATGGTGGGATGACCAAATTTGGGGAGCCATGAGAGGCACAATGAGGGAGACGGGGTTGAGAATCATTTGTCAGAGTTTCATTGAAATTACACGAAAGAAAACCTAGTACCCACAAGATATGGAAACATGGAATCTATTTCAAGTTGGCCTAAAACGCTTTTCTGTGAGTTTGAAACTCTTTTTGCTACCTAGTGATTCAGCGTTTTGAGATACTTGAACCATGGAGAGAAAGCACAGTGTGCTCTTGTGAACTAAAGTGTTGTACTGCGTTTTTAAGTAATAGCATTAACCATTTAAGGAATTAAACTCACATGCGTTTTCATATGGCATTTTCCGCCCTATATAAGAGGGTAAACATCCAATAGACCTGTAAACAAAACAACCACCTTGATGGTGGGATGCATAACTTGGCGGGAGCCTTGAGGGGCACAAGAGAGAATCATTTTTCAGAGTTTCATTGAAATACACATCAAAGAAACCTAGTGCCCCCAGAAGCTAAGAAACATGGAATTATTTCCAGTTGGCTAAAACGCGTTTTCTGTGAGTTTGAAACTCTTTTGTTTCCTAGTGAATTCAGCTTTGAGATACTTGAACCAGGAAAGAAGCCCACAGTGAGCTCTTGTGACGGCTGATATGAAGTGCTTTTCTGCATTTTCAAAGTTCTAAGCATTACATTAACCAATGAGGAATTAAAACTACCCATCGTTTTCAGTGAAAATCGCCCTATCAGGGTAAACATCCAATAGGCTCTAAACAAACTAAATCCTCAGGTGTGATGGTGGGATTGACCAAATTTGGGGAGCCCATCAGGGACACAAGAGAGAATCCTTATGTCCGAGTTTCATAGAAATACAGAAACCAAAGAAACCTAGTACCCACGAAGCCCAAGAAACATGGAGAATTATTTCCAGTTGGCTGAAAAGCTTTTATGTGAGTTTGAAACACTCTTTTGCTACCTTCCTAGTGATTCAGCTTTGAGATACTTGAACCAGGACAGTAATCACAGTGTGCTCTTGTGATGATGAAGTGCTTTTTTCTGCATTTTCAAAGTTCTAGAAAACAAAAAACATTAACCATTGAGGACTTCAACTCTCAGGCGTTATCAGTTGAAATTCGCCTAATCAGAGGGTAAACATCCAATAGGTTCTAAACAAAAAACACACGTGACGTAATGGTGAGGATGACCTAACATTTGGGGAGCCTATGAAGGGGGCCAAGAGAGAATCATTTTTGTCAGGAGTTTTCATTGAAATACACAAAGAAACCTGACTACCCACAAGGCCTAAGAAACATGGAATTATTTCTAGTTGTCCCTAAAACGACGCTTTTTTCTGTGAGTTTGAAACATCTTTTGCTAGCCTAGTGATTTCCGCTTTGAGATACTTGAACCAGTGAAGAAGCACAGTGTGCTCTTCTGAACCTAAAGTGTTGTTCTGTGTTTTTAAAAGTAATAGCAGATTAAACCATTTAAGAATTAATCTCAACAGGCGTTTTCAGGCATTTTCGCCGCCTAATCAGGTAAAGATCCAATAGACTGTAAACAAAACACCCTTGATTGGAGGGATGATAATAACTTGGGGAGCATTGGAGCGGGCACATGATAGACAGATTTTGTTCAGAGTTTTCATTGAAAATACCACAAAGAAAAACATAGTGACCGCAGAAGCTGGATGAAAACAATGGAATTATTTTCCAGGTGAGCTTAAATCGCTTTTCTGGAGGAGTTTTGAAACTCCTTTTGCTACCTAGTGATTCAGGCTTTGGAGATACTTGAACTAGGAGAGTAATCACAGTGTTCTCTTCCGTGAACTAAAGTGTTTGTTTCTGGCCGTTTTTATAGTAATGAGCATAAACCATTTAAGAATTATACACAAAGGAGTTTTCAGTGAAATTCGCCTAATCAGGGTAAACATCCTATAGGCTCTAAACAAACAAAACCCGTGGAAGGTGGAGTTGAGCTAATTTGGGTTGCCACATGAGGGGCACAAGATAGAATCTTTATAAGTCATGAGTTTTCATTGAGATTACACAAAAAAACCATGAGTACCCTCACACGCTAAGAAACGATGCAATTATGTCAAGTTGGCTAAAACGCATTTCTGGTGAGTTTGGAAAACTCTTTTGCGTAGAAACCTAGTGATTCACTGCTTCGTTGAGATACTTGAAACCAGGATGAGTAAGCACAGTGGTGCACTTGATGATCTAAAGTGTTGAACTGCGTTTTTAAAAGTAATGGCATTTAACCATTTAAGAATTAGAATTCACAAGACGTTTTCCCAGGCATTTTCCCGCCTAATCAGGGTATAAACATACATTAGACTGTAAACATAACACCCTTGGAATGGGGGTGATGACAAAATTTGGGGAGCCTTGGAAGGTGCGAACATGAGAGAATCAATATTTTCAGCGTTTTCATTGAAATTACACAAAGAGACCTAGTACCCACAAGCACAAGAAAAATGTGAAATCATTTTCCAGTTGGCTGAAAAGCTTTTATGTGAGTTTGGAAACTCTTTTGCTACCTAGTGCTTCAGCTTTGAGAAACTTAATCCAGGTACAGAAGCACAGTGTGCTCTTGGTGATCCTGAACTGCTGTTCTGCGCATTTTCAAAAGTTCTCATCATTTAACCTTTGAGGAATTATAAAAAACTACAGGGCCGTTTTCACAGTGAAATTCGACTCTATTCAGGGTAAACATCTTATAGGCTTCTAAAAAAAAAAACCCGTTGATGGTGGATTGACCAAATTTGGGGAGACGTGAGGGTCACAAGAAGAGAATCAATTTGTCAGAGTTTCATTGAAGATACCACAAAGAAAACCTAGTACCAACAATCTACGAAAAACATGGAATTATTTCAAGTTGGCAAAAAACGCTTTTCTGGTGAGTTTTGAAAACGCTTTTCGCTACCTTAGTGATTCCAGATTTGAGAATACGTGTAACCATGGGAGATGGCACAGTGTGCTCTTGTGTAACTAAAGTGTTGTTTCTGGGCGTTTTTAAAGTATAATAGCATTAACCATTTACGAATTAAAATTTACAAGCGTATTTCAGGGCATTTTCGCCTAATCATGGTAAACATCCAATTAGACAGTAAACAAAACACCCATTGATGGTGGGAATGAACAAAACTTGGGAGCCTTAGAGGGGGCACATGAGAGAATCATTATTTCAGTAGTTTTCATTGAAATACACGAAAGAAAACCTAGTGCCCAGTTAGCCTAAGAAAACATGGAATTATTTCAGTGTTCGCTAAAACGCTTTTCTGTGAGTTTGAAACTCTTTTGCTTACGCCTAGTGATTCAGCTTTGACATACTTGATCCAGGACAGAAGCACAGTGTGCTCGTCTGATATGACAGTGCTTTTTGCATTTTCCAAAGTTCTTAGCGTTTAAACCATTGAGGAATTAAAACTAACAGGCATTTTCAGTGAAATTTGCCTAATCAGTGGTCAAACATCCAATAGGCTCTCTAACAAAAAAACGCGTGATTGTGGGGTTTATGACACCAAATTATGGGGGAGACCTTGTCTGAGGGACACAAGAGAGAATCATTTTGTCAGAGTTTCATTGAAATTACACAAAGAATAACTAGTAACATCGAGCTAAGAAAAAACATGGAAACTTAATTCCAGTTGGCTTAAAAAACGCTTTTCTGTGAATATGAAACTCTTTTGCTACCTAGTGATTCCAGATTTGAGATACTAGAACCTGGACAGAAGCCACAGTGTGCTCTTGTGAGACTGAAGTGCTTGTTCTGCAATTTCATAAGTTCTACGCATATAACCATTTGGGATTCAACTCACAGGCGGTTTTCAGTGCATGATTTGCCTAATCAGGCGTTGCACCATCCAATAGGACTGTCTCTAAAACAAAAACCCCGTGATGGTGGGGATGACCAAACTTGTGGGAGCCATGAGGGGCACAAGAGAGAATCACTTTTCAGAGTTTCATTGAAATACACAAAGAAAGCTAGTACCCAGTAAGCTAAGAAACATGGAAATTATTTCCAGTTGGATAAAGAGCTTTTCTGTGAGTTTGAAACTCTTTTGCTACCTTGTGATTAAGCTTTGAGATACCTTAAACTGGACAGAGAGCTCAGTGTATCTTGTGAGTCTGAAATGCTTTTCTGCATTTTCAAAGTTTAGCATTACATTGAGGAATTAAACTACAGGTAGGTTTTTCTTCAGTGAATGAAAATTCGCCTAATCAGGGTAAAACATCTAATAGGCTCAAAACAAAAAACCCGTGATGGTGGATAGACCAAATTTGGGGAGCATGAGGGGCACAAGAGAGAATCATTTTGTCAGAGTTTATTAGAAATAAAAAAGAAACCTAGTACCACAAGCAAGAAAACATGGAATTATTTCCAGTTGGCTAAAACGCTTTTCTGTGAGTTTGAAAACTCTTATGTACTCGTGATTCAGCTTGAGTACTTGAACCAGGACGAAGCACAGTGTGCTCTTGTGTTATGAGTGCTTTTCTGCATTTTAAAGTTCTAGCTTTACCATTGAGGAATTAAATTTCAGGCATTTAGTGAAATTCGCTAATCAGGGTTAAACATCAATAGGTTCTAAAACAAAATAACCCGTGATGGTGGGCATGACCAAATGTTGGGGAGCCATGAGGGGCACAAACAGAGAATCATTTTGTCGGAGTTTCATTGAAATACACAAAGAAACCTAATTTACCCAGAAGCTAAGAAACAATTGGAATTTTTCCAGTTGGCTAAAACGTTTTCTTGTGTGAGTTTTGAAACTCTGTCTTACCTAGTGATTCAGCTTTGTG
>JAKELJ010000259.1:0-12270 GCA_025594165.1 Tamias sibiricus
CATTACATTGAAATATACCTTCTCCCTCACAACCAAGACAGAGATTTATCATTTAACAGCTAGGGATGATGCTTTCTGTAGACATTTAAAATTTTCTGTAGGCATGCAAAAATTTTAAACATAAACGTAATGTCATCTTTCCTGTGAAATCAAGAGCACTTATCCATTCCAAACGTGGTTCTCTTATATTTTCATTAGGAAAAAAAAAAAAAAAGAAAAGATTAAGGAATTAGAAAATCACACACACACATACACAAACACAAAAATCAAAAGGGAAGACAAAAGAAAACTTTTTTATTTAAAGACATCTTTTTCACAAATTAACCATACTCCTTGACATTTATGCCAGTGTCCATCTGTATTTGCCCCAACATAGCTTTTTTTAAGTTAGTAAAAACAGGTCAGCTGTCAGTTCTTCTATGGCTGCATATGTAACAACACACAAGCACAACTTTTTTCTCTTTGCTTTTCCTATGATAAGATATAAAATAAACCATGCATGTAAAGCACAGAAGTTACCCTCTAAAGAGCTTAAAGCATTAGCAAAACAGATTGTTTTTCCCAGTAGCATGTTTGAACAAGCCAGGTACTTGCAAAATGTTAGTGTAAAGAACAGAAATTCCTTATATGTGCATTTGTGATGCCAAATATCAGCTTCTAAAATGTCTTGTAGATGGTTGTTGATTAGCAAGCAGCACTCACCAGGGAGGTGATGTGATGCACCATTTCTCAAAACCAGATGGTTCAAGCTCCTCTTGGAAAACTAAGGTGCTGAAGGAGAAGTCACAGTAGGCTTAGCTTGGTAAAAACACAAGTAACCTCATAAAGGAAGGTAAACGTCTTCAAAAAATAATCGAGCAATGCAATGAAGAAAATGCTAACTGGATTTTATCATGAAAAAAGAATGCTTCTTTACTCAATATATGAGTCATAATTGTGAAATCAACTTACACTAACCTGATATTTTGAAAGGTTAAGCATCAATATTTGAAAATTTCACTCATCTGATTCAAAATTTGATTAAATGTTTTGCTTAAAATTAAATAAATAACTGAATCCACATAGGCTTAGCTAGAAATTTATCTAAGTTTATTAGCACCAGGAGTACTCAAAGTGGTAAAACCATTTGACCAATTTCCCTAGAGAAACTGTGCTGTATTCATATTTCAGAATCCAATTCAGATTCCAACTTCTTGGGACACTCTTTTCACCTGGGCAAGCAAAACACTTTAGGATGGACTATTGTGCAAATTAAATGCATAATATTTCTTATTTAATAATTGTAATCTACTTTCTCTGTCTTAAATAAATCATTTTTAGCTCACTAACCCTGCAGAAGGTAAGACCTTAGCTATGTAGGGAGATAGATAGATGATAGAAAATGAGAGTTAACATTAAAGATCAGTCCACACATATTATGTTATAAAAATTTTATTATTAACATAGACCATGACTAAGAATCTTTCATTTTTAAAAGATAATTGTAATCCATATTGTAGTAGAATGAAATTTAACCCCTATCTCTCATCCTGCAAAAATTCAGCTCAAAGTGAATCAAGGACCTAGGCATTAGACCCAAAACCCTGCACATACTAGAAGAAAAGATAGGCCCAACACTCCAACACACTGGCTCAGGAACTGACTTTCTTAATAAGACCCCTCAAGTGCAAGAAGTAAAATTAATAATCAATAAATGGCATGGCATCAAACTAAAAAGCTTCTTCACAGCAAAGGAAATAATCAAGAGCATGAAGAAAGAGCCTACAGAATGGGAGAAAATCTTTGCCACCTGCACCTCAGATAGAGCATTAATCTCCAGAAAGTACAAAGAACTCTAAAAACTTAACACCAAAAAGTAATAATAATAACTTAATCAATAAATGGGCAAAAGAACTAAACAGACACTTTACAGAAGAAGAAATATGGATGGTCAACAAATATATGAAAAATGCCAACATCTCTAAGCAATTAGAGAAATGTAAATTAAAACTACACTGAGATTCCATCTCACTTCAGCCAGAATGGCAATCATCAAGAATGCACATAAAAATAAATGTTGGCAAGGATGTGGGGAAAAAGATACACTCATCCATTGCTGGTGGGACTGCAAATTGGTGCAACCTTATGGAAAGCAATGTGGAAATGCCTCAGGAAACTTTGAATGAAATCACCATTTAACCCAGCTATCTCACTCCTCAGTTTATAACCAAAGGACTTAAAATCAGCATACCTCAGTGGCACAGCAACATCAATGTTTATAGCATCTCAATTCACAATAGCTAAGCTATGGAACCAACTTAGGTGCCATTCAACAGAAGAATAAAGAAAATGTGGTATCTTTACACAATGAGTGTTTTGTCAGCCATAAAGAAGAATGATTTTATCACATTTGCAAGCAAATGGATGGATCTGGATACTATCAAGCTAAGTGAAGTAAGCCAGTCCCAAAATCCAGAGGTCAAATGTTTCCTCTGATATGTGGAAGTAAACCTACACAAGGTGAGGGGAAGAATAGAAGTTCAGTAGATCAGACGTTGGGGAATGGAGGGAAGGGAGGGGAGACAAGAAAAGAAAGACAGTGTAATGAATCTCACATAGTTTTCCCATGTACACATATGATAAAAACACAGTGAATTCCACATACATCCATAAGATTGGGACTCTAACTAGAATAAAATATATTTCATGCTTGAATAATTATATCAAAATGGATCTTCTGTAGTATACATAAAATATAATTTTAATGGAGTATTACTCAGCCATAAAGAAGAATGACTATCATATTTGCAGTAAATGGATGGATCTGGAGACCATCATGCTAAGGGAAATGAGCCAATCTCCAAAAAACCAAAGGTTGACTGTTTCCATGGAATGTAGAAACTAACCCACAATAATGGGGGAAGGGGAAGAATAGAAGTTCAGTAAATTAGGCAAGAGGGAATGGAGGGAAGGGAGGGGAATAAACAAAGGAAAGACAATGTAATAAATCTGACATTATTTTTCTATATACACATAGGAAAACACCACAGTGAATCCTACCATGTTGTATATCCATAAGAATGTGGTTCTGATTAGAATTAGATATATTCCATGCTTGTATATTATATCAAAATGAATTCTACTCTCATGTATATCTAAAAAAGAACCAATAAAAAAATAATTGTTATCCTTCCTAATTACAACTCCCCAGATCACTAATATAAAAATGAAAATGCAAGGATGGTAAAAAACAAGGAAAGAACAGCTACACAAACAAGATGAGAGAAGAGCAAATCCTATCATGACAACAAAATTCAGTGGATTAAACCTAACAGTAGGTAAAATCAACATACTTACCCTTAAAGAACTGCACATAGTGAAAACAGAATAACAACACAAGGAAAAATATGGACAAAAGATGTACTAAGCAATTATTTACAAAGAATAATAGCACAGATTCAAACATATTTTAAATATAAACATACAGATGTTTTCACCAGATAAGGTAAGAAATGCAACAAAATGAATAAAGTGACCAAAACAGAATGTTCTAATTAAATCTATGGAGATAAACAGGCAGACAGAAGAAAGTGAAAAACTAATTCATTATTTTCTAGGTTTCTGGCTTTGTTCAAATTCCAGTTATCTATTTAATGCCTGTGTGATTTGAACAAGTTGCTCAACTTATCCGTTTTTTTTTTTTCTTTAAGTCTGTCTGTATATGAGTGGTGTGTGTGTGTGTGTGTGTGTGTGTGTGTCCTTCAGGAATACACCAAGTCATTAAAAATGTTTTATCTCTTGATACTGAGATTTGAATATTTTCCTATATATGTAACCAAATATTTTTAAACTACCTACATATTGCTTTTTAAATTAATATTCAAAATTTTAAAAACATTGAAAACCCAAATATTTACTCTTTTACTTCTAATTGTTTTCTTTATGGAATTGCTATAAGGATTGGGAGGGGGCATTAAAAATGATACATGCAAGAAAATTATTGAGAAAATCAAAAAGTCAATTTATTTTATCCCATAGTTTAAAAAAAATCAGTGTACACATATAGAGCTTGTACTGCATTTGAATTTCCATACTTCAAAAATCTAGTAAAATCTCCTGTAGGAGAAAAGTCATTTCTTATTTTTTCTAGGAAGCCTTTTGAATTCTTAAAGGATGTGTCTAGGACTCCATTGTTCGTTGTTACATTTCAGAACTATTCATCCTTTGCATATACCTTGAAGTTCAAAAGTCTGTAAAGCAAGCACATAATTTTTTTCCGTTAACTTGTTCCTTAGAGTTCTGGAAACTACATATTCACATCCTGCCTTTCTCTACATATTCCACTGAATGCAATTAGAATTACATGAAGGATCTGACCGCTATTTCAGACCAGCAAACCAGTACCACAAATGAAGTGCTTTCTTTGGAAGCAATACAAACCAAATGTAGCTTTTATTGCCAAATACAGTAGAATATTTCACATGGAACTTGGAGTGAATATGTTTCCTTCTGCTACACTTGTTGCAATTCTCTGAAGTATTCATGTGGTTCATAAAATATTTCAGGGGAAAATGATGCAATAATTAATGATGATAATTTCAGGTCTAAAATTTGCATGCAAAAACAGTTACCATAAATTTGTAGGTAGAATAAAAAAAGAAATGTTGATGTAAAAAAGGATAATATATCATACTTATGTGTTAATAAATATTTACACAATTTTTAAATAATATGTAAGAATATTATAAAGTATGTTGTAATGTTATAACATTAAAAAGAGGATAATAGTAGATGTATACACAATTACATTAGCAATTGCATTAAGTATAAATAAAAATAAGAGATTAAGAACAAAGCTTGTCAACCTGTATTTTCTTTTTTATTAGTACCACAGGAATTGAACTCCCCAAACAGGCTCCTGCACAGGGGGGACTCGACCATTGGGCCACATCCCCAGCCCTTTTTTTGTATTTTATTAGAGTCAGGGTCTCACTGATGTTGCTAAGTGCCTTGCAATTATTTGAGGCTGGCTTTGAACTCTGATCCTCCTTCCCCCCCTCAGCCTCCCAAGTGCTGGGATTACAAGCGTGCGCCACCACACCCGGCTCAACCTGTATTTTTAAAATCATAATTTTCCATTTATATACAAAATCCATGTTAAATTTGATAATACTCAAAATAACAAAAGGAGGGAGATATACCATGGGTACATCAAACTGAAGTAAATTTTTTTTTTTTTTTTTGTACCAGGGATTGAACTCAGGGGCACTTGACCACTGGGCCACATCCTCAGCCCTTTTTTGTATTTTTATTTAGAGACAGGGTCTCACTGAAGTTGCTAAGTGCCTCGCCATTGCTGAGGCTGGCTTTGAATTCACGATCCTCCTGCCTCAGCCTCCCAAAGTGCTGGGATTACAGGCGTGCGCCACCCGCGCCCGGCTAAACTGAAGTAAATTTTAAGGCAACTAGAGATTAAGAGGGACATTTATTATGAACTAAGTTATCAACGTAAGAATAGAATAACATGATTATGCTGAGCATGGTTTGCACCTGAAAAGTATAATATAACTTAAAATATAAGTGAAAAGTTTATATAATTAAAATAGAAATAGAAATATTTTACCACTATAGTAAATACTGAAAAAATGAAAAGAAACAATTAGTATGGAGGAAAGAATTGAATAATTTTTGAACATGACAGAAACTCGACTTTATTGCTAAATATATAAATTTTTGTGTACAAAAGAGGCAGAACACACATTTTTTAGTGCACTAGGAATTTGACATAATGTATCATATTCTGATAAAGAAAGCAAGCATCAGCTGAAGTTTAAAGCATTTAAAATCATACAGTATATACAGACACTGAGATTTTTTCCAAATGTGTACAAAATAATTTGTATACCTATCAATAATACTTGGATCAATTAGGTTGTCACAAATGACATATTAATCATTCAAGCTACATAGTAATGAAAACAGGACATTAAAATTTCTGACATTCACTTACAGTAGTGCTTTGAGAGAAATTTTTCATTTTAAGAGAATATTTTTAGAATAGAAGGACTGAAAATCAATTAATTTAGACTCCATCTCAAAAAGCTATGAAGCACAGCAAATTAAAGTTTCCAGGAACATAGACACACATTAAAGGGAACCTCAATAGCAATAAATGAAGAAAAGAAATAAATAGAAAAGAGATATATAATGGAAAATAATCTAACAATAAATTACTTTGTTTCCTTTGAGAAATGAATCAAATTTAGAAGATCTTATCAATTACTTCAGGGAATAAGAAAGAAAAATACTAATAACCAGTATCAGTGAAGATTTTTGAAAAGTCACTACAGATATTAAGCACTTTATAAAGATGATACTCTGAACAACATTTCTGCCAAATTTAGAGCAAAATTGAACAAATGATTTGAAAAATGTAATTTCCCAAAGTTGACATATGATTCATTAGAAAAGCCCAAAGAAATTGAATCATTAAAAGAAAAAAAATATTCTTACAATTAAGAGTAGAGGCCTGGGAGATTTCTTTGGTGAGTTCTTATAAAAAAGAAAGAAAAAAAACAAATGAACCAAAACAAAAATTCTTACACAAATTCTTCCAGAATAAAAAAAGAAGTAAGGGCTAGAGCGGGGGCTGTGGCTCAGCGGCAGAGCGCTCACACTGGCACGTGTGCGCGCCCAGGTTCAATCCTCAGCACCACGTAAACATAAATGCATTGCATCATGTACAACTAAAGTAAATAAATATTAAAAAAAAAAAAAAGAAGGAAATACTTTCTATCAATTTGTTGAAGGCCAATGAAACACAAAAAGAAGACAAAGACTTCACGAAGAAAGAAAACAGCAGGATGATATCTCATAAATCAGATTAGCATAAAAGATGAGTATCCTGAATCAGGGAACATGTTATAAAATAGCAAAAATATGTTAAATATTCCTGGTAGGAGTTTAACCACACGAGATGCAAGTTTGCTGTAATAGAAAAAAATTCGTGCACATCTGTAAACAAATAAGAAGGGCTTCGTGGATGTAGCTCAGTGGTAGAAAACTTGTGTTTAGCATATTCAAGTCCCCGGTTTGTCTTCAGCAAGCTATAAATACATACATACCTACATACATAACTTACTTGCATACAATTAAAAAGTTTGTTCAATCCTGACTATATGCAACTAAATATCATTTTTTTTTTTTTGGGGATTAATTTTCCCATATAAAAATTAAGGGTAATAGCTCTCAACAAATTATAAAATTAGAAGACTTCCAAATCTAATAAATGGTGTTCATTACAAAAATGTTGTTGAGTTAAAAACTTTATCAAATATTGAAATAGCTTGAACAACCTTCCCCATGGATTTGCAAACAAGTCAAGATGTCATTGTTATGGGCCATTACAGCCAATCCAGTAAAGGGCAAGTAAAAAAGTATAAAATTGGGGAATTAGGAAAGGATAAATACGGGAAGTTATTTCACACATGAATTCTTCTGCTTACGTCGGAAAAATCACAGTAAAGTGTATAAGTCTACAAAAACTATTAGTACAAATAATAAGTGATTTTATTATAAGTTTTCTCAATTAGAATAGCCTGGCGCCGGTGGCGCTACGCTCTGTAAATCTGCCCCGCACTTTGGGAGGCCTGAGGCTAGGACGGATCGTGAGTTCAAAGCCTGCCTTCAGCCATGGCGAGGCACTGTAGTAACTTCAGCTGAGGGACCGTTGTCTCTAATAAAAATACAATAAAGGGGCTGGGGATGTGGCCCCAGTGGTGTCGAGTGCGCCCTGAGTTCAATACCCTTTACGGTACCAAAAAAAAAAAAAAAAAAAAAAAAAAAAAGTCTTTCTCAATATAGAGTCAATATGCTTAACATAAAGTGTATGTTTACTGGCAACATAACTGAAAATGGACATATTTAAAAAATATTATTTGCAATTTGTTTGGATAATGTAAACAGCTTAGGAATAAATGGAATATATAATATACTAGATAGCAGAGTCCTTATAAACACCAAAAAAACTATAAAGCACCACGTTAGACAAAATGAAGTCTAAAAACTAAGTGAAGGAATACAGAAGTTATGTTCATAGAATAAAAGCTGTAACTGCAACTTACAACATCTCCAGTTGATCTACTGATTCACTGCCAATTTTCAAAACCTAGCAGGTGTGTTGTATCTAAGCTAGGGAGCTGAATACTTATTATAGATGAAGATGCAAATGGACCTACAAAAGGAAAAGTAATTTGAAGAAGAAAAAAAGCCTAAAGACAAAACTTCTATACACAAACACTTATACTTTAAAGATTAAGTCGACCTAAGGTTAGATTGCCCATTGCCAGAAGAAAGGGAAAGAAAGAGGGGCTGGGGGTAGAGGAGCATGCACAACCAATGGAATAAAAATCAAGAAGTGCAGAAATAAATTTTATAGATGTGTTGATTATAAGGATTTAAGGCAAAGAATTTTTTCTCCTTTCCATGAATAGCTCTGGTTCAACTAAATATCCATAATTAAAAGGAACAGACCTTGATCTTATTTTTTAAATGAGTGAGCAAGATAATTCATTTGAGAAAAAATTACAGACCCCCGAATATCTACAGTGATGCATAAGAAAAATGAATCCGAGGGAATTCAGGATAAGTAAAAAGCATACAAAAGAAAACAGAAAGAAAGAAAGAAAGAAAAAGAAAGAATGAAAGAAAGAAAACGAGGAAGATAGAGAAAAAGAAAGAAAAGGAAGAAAGAAAAGAAAGAAAAGAAAAGAGAAAGAATGGAAGGAAAGAGAAAGAAAACAGGAAAATTTAACCAAAATTTATAAAAACTTCTAAAATTGTGCTGGAGTTAAAAATGTAAGCCTTTTTTCAGCCAAACATCATTAAGAAAAGTACAAAAGTAACGTTAGCGGGATGAAAAGAAGGAGAGATTCAGTATACATATCTGCATAAAAGGACTCTCTAGACTTATATATAGAACTCCCACACTTTTAAAAATTCACATTACCAAATTTTTATAAAGGATGAAAAAATTTGAAATAGGCCACCTTCACAAAGAAGATATTGAAAAATTTTGAATAATACAAATGAAAAGATGGCTTATTATCATAATTTCTCAAGGAAAATGCAAATTTAGCGCAGTAAAATTATCATGACCCACCACCTAGGATGACTAAAATTATAAGCATGGGCAATATCAAATTGCTGAGTGTGGATGTACAGCTACTGGAACTCTATACATTGCTGATGAAAGGATAATATTTGGAGAATATTTTGCATTACCAAGCTCCAGTGCAAGATAAGGCAAATGTGCTGACCTATAACCTACCAACTCCAATCTCAGGGTTACAAAAATGGAGATTTATAGTTCACCAAAGCTTGTAATTCATTGGATTAAATCCCAGTCTATAACCAAATTAAATACAAACTGAAAAGCCACCAAGTGCAGAATGTGTGTGTTAATTATGGCTGGCGCGTTAAAATTAAGCCTTTTTTTTCTGCAAAACATCATTAAGAAAGACAATGAAGTTAAAAAAAAACACTGTTTCATGTTGCTCATCTTTGCTTAAATACTAATGGATTTTGATCTACTTATATTTCTTACATTATCACCTTCTATTCATAATGTGTTATGTATATATATTTTGTGAGCTTATGGTATAAGAAAATATCTATATCTTTCTAAATTTTTTTATTTAAAGGGATTGCCTTTTATTCCATAAATATTTTTGTTTTAATTAGTTATACATGTCCCAATAGAATTGCATTTATGCTCTTTGATATATCATACATTGAGGGATATTGTAAGCTGCCTGTCATGGCCAGCCACGGCGCCACGGTGAGAAATAAATCGGAGGCAGAGTAAAAAGCTAATTACCTACTATTACTTCTTACTTTCCTTAGATAGAGCTTAGAGCGAGAAAAAGAAAGAAATTTTACTTCTACATTTATTAGAGAGAGCTTAGAGAGAAAGATTGATTTTTCTTCTTCTTAGAAAGAGAGATAGCTTTTTCTTCTTCTTCTTCTTAGAGCTTAGAGAGAAAAAGATAGTGAGCTTGAAAGGGAGAGATTATTTCTTCTTTAGAGAGAGTGAGCCTTTAAGCATTTTAGAGACTTTCTTCTTTCTTCTTTTCTTCTTTTCTTCTCCTCGGGAGCCTCGGTCCCTAACTCTGACCAGCCATTACCCTCTTCTATCTGGTTTCTCCTTCTGTAACCGCTCTGGCCTACGTTCTGGCCGCTCTGATTCTTTTCTTCTTCGTCCGAACCGAACTCTTCTTCTGGACCGACCGAGCGAGCTGCTTGGACTGACTGAATGGATTCTCAGTCTTCCCTCACATCCGGACTCCGCTTTCAACCGGGTTATATACCTTTAGCTTGGCGGGTGCCTATCAGGTGCGTCATCATACATATCAGGTGGAACTTATGGTTACAGCTAGCTGCAACAGCACCATCCTAATCCTAGGGCTCCTTCAGGATATAATTCTCATTTTTCTGAGTGTACATGTTGTAGAATCAAATTAGTCATGCAGTCAAATATATAGATAAAGTAATAAGTGCTGCTTTGTTCTACTATCCTTACTATTCTCACACACCCCCTCCATCACTTCCCTCTACCTATATATTGTAACTCTAATCTTTCTCTAGTGCCCCCCACCTTATTGTGGAATTAGCACCACAAACATTATATTAGAGAAATACATTCAGCTTTGGTTTTTTGGGAATGGCTTATTTGCTTAGCATAATATTCTCCAACTCCATACCATGTTCTGGCAAATGCCCATAAATTTCATTTTTCTTTAAAGCTGAGTAATAGTCCATTGAATACACATACCACATTTTCTTTATTCTCATTCATCTGTTGAAGGACACTGAGGTTGGTTCCATAGTTTAGCTATTGTGATTTGAGCTGCTATAAACATTAATGTGGCTGCATTACTATAGATGTGCTGATTTTAAGTTCTTTGGGTATAAACCAAGGAGTGGGATAGTCTGGGTCAAATGGTGGTGTCATTTCAAATTTTTCTGAGGAATTTCCATACAGCTTTCCATAGTGGTTGTACTCAATTTGCAGTCTCACCAGCAGTGTATGAAGGTACCTTTTGCCCTATAAACTCACCAACATTTATTGTTGCCTGTAGTCTTCATGATTGCCATTCTGACTGGAGTGAGAGGAAATCTGCATGTAGTTTTGATTTGCAGTTCTCTAATTGCTAGAGATTTGAACACTTTTTCATATATTTGTTGATCAATTGTATTTTTTCTTCTGTGAAGTGTTCAGTTCCGTAGCCTATTTACTGATTGGAGGGGTTATTTGTTTTTTTTGGTGTTTAAGTTTTTGCGAGTTCTTTTATATATCCTAGATATTAATGCTTTTTATTGGAGGGGATTGCTATTTTTAAAAAGAGGTTCCAAAGAAATAAAAGGAAAGAATTTCTCTCAGACAACCATTAGATAAATCATAAGAAGTAAAAGATCATTCAGTTTTAGAATACCAAGCCACTACAAATTATTTCTGATGAATTCAGATTCCATTATTCAATCACCAATCAGTTAGTTTGAGAAAAAATGTAATAGATATTTAAACAAAAAATCAATATGAAGCAAAAAGCCTAGCAGAATTGTTTTTTTTTGTATAATCTTAATTATTGTTATTGAGTATAAATCAAACTCTCTGAAAATATGAGAATTAATTTTTTTAATCTCAGTAATTTGAGAAAAGTTTAGTATAATATTTTATCCAATAAAAATATTCCAAGGTTTTGGAGTTACTGATATTCCACTATATAATTTGGTGAGTACAGAAGGATAAATTTTATTTAAAAATATTTGTACCAAACACAATTATCTGTCTTATTTTGCAGAATGTTTGTAGAATGATAGATATTTCCTCCACATGTTTATGATGAAGTGAATGTTGTAATTAAAGTGAAAAAACATTGAGCTCTCTTCCCTCATTAGTTTTAATGTTTAACTCCTGAACGAGCATACCAGATGAGTGACCAGTCACAGACAGGTCACGATCGTCTCACTGGCACTGCTACATGCGTGTAAGGTCAAATCTATAGTTTATTTGTGATAAGACAGAAAATATTAGTATTCTTTCAAAAAAAGAGACTCTCATTTTAACAATGAGGAACTTAAACCGGAAATGTTTAAGTGTATTTTATTGGGTACCCCATTGCCTATTATGGTAGAGTAGTAGAGGACCAAATCTGTGACTTACTTTAAAATATTAATGGTAGACAACATAGAGACCCACATACCTTTCAAGCACATCCCAGAACTGGTGGT
>JAKELJ010000259.1:12370-42100 GCA_025594165.1 Tamias sibiricus
ACCTAATATAGATGATCTTCCCCTGCCATCTGGGAAATCAATTTTTGACACGTGGGTTAATGAATCTTACAGCTCTCCACAACTCTTATTCTATATACACCTTAGAATCAGATCTCTCTCATCTTGCAATTTACATGAGCGTTGTTTACCTTTTTAGATTTTTTTTGTGAGTGTTTCATTTTCTAGCTCAATGATTATAAATACATAGAAAGCAGTAATTTAAGATGTATGAGAAAGATATTTTCTTTTGAAATTAACTATTGCTTTTATTTTTCTTGGTATGTACAAATAACAGGAATAATTCAACATGCAAGCTTTGATTGCCAATTCAGGGGTGGAGAGAACTAAATTGTATGCAGTATTTTTGGGTTGAGCTGATATAAAACACCTCTTCCACCGCCCACAATAAATCATGGCCGTTCATACATTAGATAATTTCTTTTCATTTAGACCAAGTATTTGAAGGGAATAGGAAGGAAAACAAAGCATTCCTATTACAATGTTTTTAGGTGAAATTGGAAATTTTGTTTAATTTTCATGTTACTGTTTTGGTTTTAAACATGTATGGCTTGAGTTTCCTTAAAAAAAATTATAACAGCATTACTAATTCTTGGCAGGGATTTACTTAGCCCACATAATTTATCTGATCAAATTTGGAAACAAGCCTGCAAGAAATTTACCTTTATATAGTTAAGCACAAAGTGGCAAATCACTTGCCCAGAGGTCACACAAATAGTGATTATTTGGAGACAGCTCAGATACACCAAGAATCTCAATTGCGCAGCCTCGATTCATAACCTTAGCTATTTAAAAATTACAAGAGTAAATTTGAAATATCATGACCTAGAGCAAAATGTCATTTTTTGACAAACCGCTAATATTTCTAAAATTATTATGAACCCCCATTTATTTATATATTTTCCACTAAGTCTCTACCAATATAAAAGAAACTGTAGGATTAGTAACCTTGTACATCCATGCAGTATTTGATCCCAGTAATTTAGAAATATGCAGGACTCCATAATAAGAGCTTAAATAAATAATTTGGCAACTGAAAGAATGCATGAAAACAAATTAGAGGAGGAACATATCACCTCTATGCAGGTGACCATGAGATTGAATATCATTGTTCAAATTCAGAAATCTCTGTTTGAAATGAAAGCTTTAAAACAGATAGGACTTCTTCCACCCAGATAAAACTAAGCAGTTGTTCTGGGCATAGTGGGCACATGCCTGAAAACCCAATGATCTCGAGGCTGCGACAGACTAATCACAGGATCAATGGCCAGGCCTCAGCAATTTAGTAAGATCCCAGTCTCAAAATAAAAATTAAAAAGCTAGGGATATGTCTCAGAGGTAAAGTGTCCCTGGGTTTCAGTCTCCAGTGCCAAAAAACAAATGCAAAAACAAAACATAACAAAAAAAAGACCAACAAACAAATAACCAAAAAAAGAGCCATTGTAATTTGTGTTTATTTTTCAAACCTTTATATGTAAGCAAAGTTTAAATTGTACAAAAAAACTACAAGTCACAATTTTCACATCCATTTCTACACGATGTGTTTGAAAGATATCATTCCAATATTGAATAAAAAAAGAAATTAATAACAAGATCTTGATGAGTTACTCTGAAAAAAATATTCAAAAAGCTCCCTTCTTAATCCTTGAACATTAATATAAACATGCAAAAATTAAAATCTCTCATTTTTAAAGATTGCCCTGAAAATATTTCCTTAGTTTTTAAAGGCAGTTTCTTAATTCAAATAATAACAAATTTTGCTTAAAATTATTCATATTGATTATAATAATTCTTTCAGAATAACTAGATATTTTAGTTTTTATGTCATAGATAATGATTCTTTTTTTCTAATCTTATGAATATATATTTTAATTTCATCTAAGATTAGTCTTTCTTATTACTGATCGTTAACATTTTATTACCCTAAATGTTTTCAGGTAAGACATTTAATTCTAAAAAAGCCTAAAAGTAATTAATAGTACGTAAACACACACTCAAATCAATGCTATTTAAAGGAACATCATTAAAAAGAAAAAACAAAGAAATATAATAATGTAGCAAAAAATAGATATAACAAAGGTAAAAACTACATGAAAGACCAATGGATAAAGTAGATGAATGATTGCAAAGAAAGGTAAAAGAAATATACTGATGAATTAATTTAAAGATTTAAAAGTTAAAAAATTAAATTGATTTATTTTCTTTTCCTTGGAGAAAACCCCCATGTTAGCATTTGGAGTAATTTCTCTCACCCTTCCTTCCTATCTTTTCTCTCCCTTCATTTCCCACATACTACTTTATTATGGTAGTTAAGGCTTTGGTGTTGTGAAATGACCCAGGGACCTCACTCATCCAAGCCAGGCCAAGCGACTCTACCACAAAGCCCCAATCCCAAGCCCTATTTATTTTATTTTGGATAAGGTTATTTGCTATATGTAACCCAGTGCTGGCCTTACAATGTGCTATACCTCCTGCCTCCAGCCTCTCCCAATTAGCTGGGATTATAGGTGTCACACACACCATACCTCAAGAAACATATTTATCAATATTTTGATTCAGTGGGCAAGGAACAATTAAAAGTAAATAAAAAATCACAGAATATTAACATTCAATTTTTTTTAATCTCAAAATTTACATATAGTAAAACAACATAACTTATTATAACGATAGGCAAAAGTGATTTAATCCAATACATTATCACTGCAGATATCAGCATCTGGAAAAATGAGCACACAATACTTTATTTTCAAAATTGTTCGTCCATTAAGGAAATGTCAATTAAATCAAAGGAAAATACTGTAATAAAACCTAGTAAGAATGTCCTCAAATTTTAACTAAAAAAAAATAACCAAGCTGAGTTTGAAATGTTGTAGCCTCAAGGTCACTTTTCATCCTAAAACCACCACTGTCTGGAAGCAACTTAATAATTGCAAATAGAGTAAGAGTGTACTCCAGTAAATAATCCTAGATTGAGTAATGAATCCAGAACATTATCCTTCCTATGTATTTACTCAAGTGAATCAAAAGCTGGTGTCCCACCACAAGATTTTCTATGAAAATAACATAGCAAAAGCTATTATTAATTGTGGACCAAAATTAATAAAAAAAAAAAAAATTTAAACATTTAAATAATGGATAAATTTATAAACCAATTGGTAGTATGTCCATATTATTGAAAAACAAATTGAAAAAATACTACAATTTCCTTCATAATTTTCTTTACTCAAGGAATAAAATTTTACAATTTAGTATGGAAAAAGTTGTTTGTCATCTCACACGTATACATGTTAGCATTCTAGAGAAAAATTGTCCATCAAATATCACAATGATTTTATCTGAATAGACAATCAAAAAGAGAACCATCCCATGAGTAGTAGTTCTTGAGGTGTAATTGAAAAAAAAGATGATCTTTGAGGCGGAAACTGAAAATGGAGAAGGAACGAGTTTCATGTGAGATACAAAAATACTGTAAACTCAACCATGGTTTAACACATGAGTAGTGTCAAACTAGTCGTAATAAGAATTAGTCAAAAAGAAAATGCCATTGTTGTTTGGAGGGAATCAGGGCAGTGGATCAGGAAGAAGCTGGGTTTGGCATGGTATGTAAGTGACTTCCTCTTGCACAAATGATTTAGTTAAGACAACTGCTAGAATTTATGGTTCAAAACATTGAGCAGGAAGTAGAGATATCAACAAATGATTCAGAAAGATCATGAAAAAGTTTGAAGATGCAGTCTTACATGTGTCCTGAGTTAAGAAACAAAACAAACCATGCCCTCGTGTGGTTCATAAGGAGAGATCTGCTAATGCATGTGGGTCCTGGAAAGCATGATGGAGAAGAATTATTTAAAGTGCGATTGGATAAAGTAAAAGAAGTTATTTATTTTTGAAGATAAGAAATACCAATATGTGACATTGTATAGAAAATAAATTTAGTCAATGTAAGAGATCATAAGAAAGTAAAATGAATATGCTAAAAATTTAGGAAATATCTCAGATGGATAGTAAATGAATGATAGCTTTTTAGCCAGAAATAAAAACACACTGGAACGATGACAGATTGAGGGAAATATCTTGTGTGAAAAAAAGTGAAGGTTTTAATTTAATTTTTTAAAGAGAAAATGGGCCTGTCCTGAGAAAGTCCAACTTATTAAAATGCTTGATTAAACAAAATTAGTCAAAAGGAGGACAATCACCTGAATGGGGGCTGTTGCTGTCATGGAGACAAAATTCCCGTTGGAGTCAAGAAAACACTGATAATTATCCTGCTTTCTGCCTTAACCCTCTTAGCTCATGATTTCAGGAATCACCACCACAACAATGAGAAGGAAAAAATTTGAAATCAAAAACTGTTATGAAATGGACCTTGTAGAGGTTGTCTTAGTTTTCTTGTTATAGGATAGGCATAGCTTCTACTCATTTCACTGGAGATATAACAAAGTCAAAACATGGTAACCAAAAGAAAAATCAATGACGCCTTGCATAGGAAACAAGAATCAAGTTTTATGGTGGACCAGATTAAGATTTGAAATGGTAACACACTAAAATAAAGTTATAAGATTTCTAACATAATGATTAAAGATCAATAAGATACAATGTTAATACAATTAGTTCAATAAAAAAGTATATTTTTTAAATTGAATTTTTAAAACCCACTTAATTATCTCGAAAAATAGTAAGTATGACAAACAGCCATGTTATCCCATAAAAATAGATATGTTAGATATGGTTTCTGGAGAAGTGTATAGTTAGGCAAATTTTATCATTTTGCATATGTTAATTAGTAATGTATTTACACAAACCTAGAAGTACTCAAGATGTCCTTTTGATCTAAGGATAAACACAATTAAACACAAGATTTTCACCACCCACCTACATAGAACAACAGCATACTCTTTTAAGATAAGTGTTTATAATAAGTAGAATGTGCGGCTTTTTAATAATAAAAAGTATACTACATAGTCATTTTATTATCATCATCAAGTATTAAGTACCTACACATATTTGTTAAGTGCTTATACTTCTGTATGAACTGTCATTGAAAGTATTTGTTTACACAAGTATGCTTACAAACAGGTAGTACATTTTGCTACAGTGTTTTATTTAAGAATTTATTAAGCAATTGAAAAAATTTTCAGTTCCATTTATAATCTTATGAAGCCCCTGTGTGTGGGTCCACTAATGCGCAAATGTTTATCAGTGTAAAGCTGTATTATAATGTGTATCAGGGTCGATTTCTTCCATGTTTAAACCTGATATTAGTAATACTTAGATCTTATTAAATTTAGATTTCCATTTCTTTTTGGAGACAGAGGAAGATATAGGTTTTTAATGCCTTAAACAAAATTAGTTTATTTATATCACTTTATTTTAAAATTAGAAACTTATTCATATCTTATTTTTTGAATTGAAACATCATTGTGGTTTTATGGATGTAACATGACATATCAACACATGTAAACAATCGTGTAATGATTGGCATTGTTATCACCCCAAATAATTTTCATTGAACTGGAACACTAAAAATCCTCAACTACAAGCTATTTTACTTTTGTGTCCATTCACAATTTTCTCCTATTATTCCCATGATTTTTTACATTGGATTTATTAATGGGTGTTGCTTAAATCTCATAAGCGCCTTTATCACTTTTTTATATCCTTTTTTTTCACTTTAAGATTAGATAATTTCAACTGATCTGTCAACTGTTGGCTAATCTGTCTCTTTGTTTGGGTCCTCTGTTAAGTGTGTTTTATTTGAATCTGCATTTTTATCATTGAGATACTCCATCTCCAGAATTCCTCTTTTTATTCTTTTTATATAATTTCTGTCTCTGTTGGTGAATTTTTCTTTTTTAATAGCAATATTTTTGTTCATCCTCATTTCAATGAATAATTTGGTCTGTGATTCCTCATGTATCTGGTTGATTTTCTTTAAGAATAAATACTTTTAACCTATTGGGCTAGGCATTCATTTCTTTGGGGACAGATTTACTCAAATTTTATTGTGTTTTTTTTTGGTAGGTATACGTGTTTTCTCTGTATATTTGAGTCCCTTTGTACACTTTATTCAAGTTTCTGACATTCATAAAAATATCACCTCTTCCAGACAATATATACTCTGGCTTTGGTAGAGAACGGTCTTTGCCTACTTATGAGTACGTTGTGACGTGCACAGAATGTGTAAAAACACATAGTGGCCCTGGATCTGGGGATGGTGCAGGAATGCTTGTTTCAGAGCATTGTGTGTGGGTTTTCAGAGTTCCTATGTCAAAGGTGGTTGCATAGTGGTAGTGGCCAGGTTCGAGGATGGTATTGGCATATGGCTTGAGGATAATGCATTGTAGCACTGGCTCAGGGGCCTACAGTAGCATGTGTATCAGGCCATTTCAAACACTGGTTTTACATCATAAAATACTATAGGGTCCCGACAATAACAAGATCTTTGTGGGTTTGAAGTAGCAGCAACAGAATGCAGTAGTTTTGAGCAGAGAAAGTTGCTAGGGTCTCTGTCCCCCGTCTCCCTTTTCCCACACAAGTGGAACTTGGGGTCTATTGGTGTTTTTTGGTGTTTGAGCTGTGCAAGTAAAAACTGCTTCTTACACTTTCTGATTGTAGTCGATCCTTAGACCCTTACCACTCTATTGAATTACTACAGTTTTCTTAATTGTACTTCATTAATTCCTTAGCTATTTTTATGACCATGAGATATTTGTTAAATCATTGTTTTTCCTGTGGAGAAAAAACAATCTAAGGAGCCGGGCCGCGGTGGTGCAACGCCTGTAATCCCAGCACTTGGGAGGCTTAGGTCAGGAGGTATCACGAGTTCAAAAGTCAACTTCAGCAATGGTGAGAGCACTTAGCAACTCAGTGAGACCCTGTCTCTAATACAGTACAAAAAAAGGGCTGGGATATGGCCCTAGTGGTCAAGTGCCCCTGAGTTCCATCCCCGGTACCAAAAAAAAAAAAAAAAAAAACAATCAAGGACCTATTAGTTTGTCATTGCTAGTGACTATTTAAAATGTCCTGAAGGCCATTTACATATAGGCACATTCCCTTTTAGCAAACCTAGAACATTCACTACCCAATTGTCATCTGACTTCATACTAGTCATCGATCTTATCATGAAGAAAGAGTTATACGTGATGGACCTTTGAGTTGTATCAAGTCAGGGACCCACCTACCCTCTTCATCCAAGTAGTCCCAGCATTGTCCATTGCCAGGAAGGGATGGATTGACTTCTGTAGCACAGAGGATTCATCAGTATCTGAATAGTCAGGATTCTCAAGTGCCCATCCCTGATTGCTGTATCACAAGTCTCAGTATCCCCTTTCTTCCCAATCATTGCCCTGACATTAAATATAAGCAAGATCAGCTATTTGATCCGGTATTTCTCTGAAATCATTTTGCTTTTAAATCATTTAGTTTATTTTCTGCTCATTGCAGAAAAATATTTTACATCCCTGCAAAGAACTCTGCTGGCTTTCATACTAAGCCATTAATTTTTGAGTAATCAGCCTCTATATTTCATTGCTTTTCATGCACATCTATGGCTTCAGCGATAAATAAAGGAATTCAATATATCTTATTATCCAATATCTCCCATAACATCTTTCTGACGTATGTGAGTGTACTTACCTCCACTTTTATCCCATTTCACCTAATAGAAATCATACAAAATTCCAAGGGACTATCAGTTCCCAACAGTGACATCATTCTCATTGATAGATTTTTTCTGGTGCAAACTGAAAAAAACTGTACTAAAGTGACTGTCTACTCTATGGCCACATTTACTATCAATTGTCTAAAAGACCTGACTCATTTATATTTTCTGAAAAAAACTCATTTATATTTTCACACACTGTGCATCTGGTTCTTAGTGAATATACCAAGCACAAATCTCAGATAATCCTCACTAAAAATCTCACATATGACAAAGTTGCGGTAATATCATTTTTGTAGAAGTATATATTTTGCTTCTTTGAAGATATTCAATGGTGCATATATCTGCTCTTTTAGCTTCTGGCACACACTGAGGGAGGCCTACAAGAGGACATAATCCAATTAACATATGACACTGTTTTAAAGACAGAGAGAACATTCAAGGTATATAGCTATCACTTTCTGCTCCCTATTGAGCCTGTGAGTGTTCTATCTGCAGTGAATCCTATATTCCAAAAGTGCATAGAGAGAGCTTTAACACCTGCCATACCCCAAACTGCAGAGAATTGTGTTTCTTTCCACTTTGGTAAGCTTTGCTTGTAATCCTAAAGTTTCAGAATGTCAGAAAAGTTGGTACAACCCATACCCAGGCAGAGCCATCACAGACTAAAACGCTTGAAGCTGTTTCCCTCTCTGCAAGGTCATCAGGTCAATATGGCAGATCTGGACGCAGTTCCAATAAGCAAAATTCGGCTGTAAGAACAGAATTTATGTGTGTGTTTTGGTACCCCACCATTGTCTTTCACACTGAGGAAAAAGAAATACTCTGAGCAAGTTTTCCAGTTATCAATTAAATTAGACTCTTATTTGCAGTAGTCAATAAAGATTGAAAAGAAAATAAGAAAAAGTAAACGTATTTTGTGAGTTCTGTTAGATGAAATCGGGCAGCCAGGTCATGTCCCAGGGTGCCTTTCAGGTAGTGCCCCACCTCCTCACGAGAATTTACCTTTGGGCGAGAATCCACACTTCGCAGGTTTCGAGCTCCCGCCCTTCCTAATCACGTGAATACTCGCCTCTCGCGGGAATTCGTCCCAAGGTGGGTTTTCCGGTTCTGAGCCAATCCGGGCCATGCAAGTCACGTTCCCCCCGGCACCCCTTGTACTTAAGCCCAAGCCAGACCGGAGTTCGCCCCCATTTTTTTTCTCTTTTTCCTCCTCCTACTCGTTCCCTTCGCGGTTCACCCCCCATCCCCCTCCACGTGCCCCCTTTGGTGAATCATAAACCCCCCCCCCCTTTTCTTTCTATATGGCGGTTTCAGCGTGTGTTCATCTATCTTTCATGTTGTGTTCATCTATCTTTCATTTTGGTGCCAAAACCCGGGAGGGAGAAGTGCATCATTCGGAGGCATAAACCTTCTGGAAACCTCCTCCATTCATCTGTTCATCCTTTCCCACTACAGCATCACTGAATTTCGGTAAGCCCCCCTTTTCACCCCGAGTTCCTAAACCTGTCTGGTCACTATGTGTGAGAATTGACCTTCGATTTTCCGGAAACTCTCCTGTGACCTGTGCAGGAGGGAAAGCACCCCATCCGAGTCTTAAAGGCAATGGTGGACCCCAGTGAACTCCCCCTCTCCCCCACCTTTATCTGCCCGCTCTAAAGTTTCAGCTGTAAGATTAGAGCTTTCAGCTGGGAGTGGTTAGAGAAGTTCCTTTCCACACTCCGGAGTTGAGCCTTTTTCCGTCCTGGACGAGACACGGAAAACCCTCGCGCAAGGTGGCTCATAGTCCCCCCGGCATCTTGAGAAAGACATATCTCAGGTGCGCCATGTCAGCCTGACCCGGTGACGACTGGGCGAGTGGACTTGGATCCTCACTCTAATACAATTTTGAAAGGGACGCTTTTCAAAATATTGTATTAGCCTTTCCTGTTAACGGGAAATATGGGAACTTCCCTATCAATTCCAGCTGATTCGCCTCTTAATTGCCTCCTAAAAAATCGGGCAAACTTGGGCTTAAAGCCACAGATAAGGAAAAAGAATTAATAAAGTTATGTACAGAAATTTGGCCTTCCTACCCCATTAACCAGTCAGTGGCCAGAGTCAGGATCCCTAGATGCCCCCGGTTTTACGGGAACTTTCCAGCTTTTGCCAACAGTTGAAAAAGATGGACAGATTTTGCCTTACGTGGATGCCTTTTCCCTTCTCCATTCAAATCCTTCCCTGTGTACTCGGTGTAGTCCTGAGACCGTTTTACAAGCATGCAGACCTAGTGATTCGCCTCCATCTTTGATTGACCTTGATTTTGACCCAGGATTAGAGGCTCCACCTCCCCCGTACCGACAGTCTAGAAATCCAGTCCCTTCCCCTCCCCCAGCTCAGGCTCTCAATTCCAAAAATGCAGCGCTTTCGTGCTTAGACCCTCCTCTCCTTTTGCATCATCCTCCGCCCCTCCCCTTCCTTCCGTGCCGTCCGAGTCCTCCTCTGTAGACCCTCCTTTTCTTTCCACGTCATTTCCTGTGCCTTCACCACCACTATCCCCACCCACTCAACTTCCCATTCCTAGTTCCGCTCCTCTTCCGCCATTATCCCAGCCCACTCAGCTTCCGCCATTGGTTCTGCGTCATTTCCTGCAACGCCTTCCCCACCATCTTTGGCCATGCGGTTTTACCCAGACGGACCGCTTCAAACTTTAGCCCCCACTTCCGTGGATTCTGCAACACGTTCTTTACCAGATGCGCCGCTTCAGGCTTTGGCCTCCTCCCCGATTTCTTCCCCAACGGCTCTGGCAGCAGCGCAGGGAGAGAGTTGCGCAGTACGCGCTTCTTCCCCAGGGTCTTCCACAGAGTTTCTCCTGGCCCCAGCAGTTCCCGCAGTGTCTCTCCCAGACTCACCGGATACTCTGCCGCCCACTGTGTTCAGTCCTCCCTTGACTCGCTCGAAAAAGCAGGCAGCTCAGATAATCGCGCCGTTAAGGAGGTAGCTGGGCAGAAGGGGTTGTGAGAGTTCATATCCCATTTTCCATGTCAGACCTGTCCCCAGATAGAGAGGCGATTGGGTTCATTTACTACAGACCCTACTACTTATATAAAAGAATTCCAATGGGTCACCTAAGCATACAGCCTCACATTTCATGACGCATACTTCATTTTGTCAAATACTTTACTTCCTGAAGAGCGTAGACGAGTCTGGGAGCAAGCAAGAGCATATGCGGATGAGACTCACAGAGTAAACCCAAACTTCCCCTTTGGTCCTGAGCTGTTCCAGATAGAGACCTGAACTGGGATTATAATGCCCCAGGGGACGTGGTCTTGAGAGATCAGTTTTTAGTTTGCATAGTAGTGGTCTTAAATGTGCAGCTCAAAAACCTGTTAATTTTGATAAGCTGCAAGAGATTATTCAAAAAAGAAAAGAAACCCCCTCTGAATTTCTGGATCGGCTGACAAAGTCCCTTCAGCGGTACACAAATTTAGATCCCGAGTCTCAGGGGGGCCGTCAAGTCCTTATGACATATTTCCTGTCCCAGAGTTACCCTGACATACGGGCTAAATTAAGGAAATTGGAGCAGGGCCCCGCAACCCCTCAGACCAAGATTTTGGCCACAGCTTTTAAGGTCTATCATAACCGTGAGGAAGACGCCAAATGTCGCAGGTTTCAGAAATATGAAAAGGCTGAGTGGTCAAAGTTCCAAATGTTAGCCCAGGCCCTTAGGGGCCCTGATGCTCAGGCCTCAAAAAATGGGGTATATAAGTCCACACAGGAGGAACCCCCAGGGCCTTGCTTTAGGTGTGGGAAAGATGAACACTGGGCTAGAGCCTGCCCTGATCCCAGGACCCCTAAGCACCCGTGCCCAAAGTGTTCCAAGATGGGTCATTGGTGGTTGACTGCCCCAGTCCCTGCAGGGGGGCTGGACTGGTCAAAAACCCCAGCCTGCTGGCACTGGCCACGGAAGATTGATGGGGCCCAGGGGCTCCTCTCCCGACCGTTGACATCGCATTGAAGGAGCCCAGGGTTACTCTCCTTGTTGATGGACGCCCCGTAAATTTCCTACTAGATACAGGAGCCACCTCCTCGGTCTTGAGAGAGTTTTGGGGCCCCACCACCATAGCACCATCCCCTATTGTCAGGGTAGAGGGAAATGCTATTCACCCCCGCAAGATTCCTATTCTGTCTTGCTGTTTTCACCACCATCCCTTCACCCACCAGTTTCTGGTAATGCCTCCATGTCCTGTGCCCTTATTGGGCAGAGACATATTGGCCAAATTTCAGGCCTCAATTGTGTTCTCCAATCCGCCTAGCTCAGTTGTGCTCCTGGTTCGTTTTGCTCCATCTCCTCCCACATCTTTCTTCTCACTGTTTCAAAGGCCACTGACCCACCACCCCCTACTGATGCTGAAGAGGAAACTCCACAGCCCCCTATTAATATAGGAAACCTTCAGCCCCCTACCGAGGCAGAAACCCCCAACCTTCTACCGATGCAGAAACCTCCCATTACCCTGTCCCTACTGATTTATTGGACCCCAAAGTCTGGGATACTCAGACTCCCTCCCTTGCTCAATGTGACCCCGTATGAATTCACCTTAAAGATCCTCAACATTTCCCCAATAAAGCCCAATATCCACTTCCAGCCCCTAGCCTCAGAGGTCTTCAACCCATCATCTCAGATCTTTTGCGGAAATGTTTACTCAGACCCACCCATTCCCCTTATAGTATGAAGGAGCCATAATTAGGAAGGGCTGTTGCAGCTAGCTGGAAGCCATAAGTTCCACCTGATATGTATGTGACGCACATGTAGGCACCCGCAAAGCTGAAGGTATATAACTGGGTGAAAGCGGTCCGAGTGAGGAGAACGGAGAATTCATTCAGTCAGTCGTGCAGTAGCTCGGTCGGTCAGAAGAAGAGTTCGGGTCGGAGAAAAGAATCAGAGCGGCCAGAACGTAGGCAAGAGTGGTTACAGAAGAGAAACTAGATAGAAGAAGTAATGGCTGGTCAGAGTTAGGCCGAGGCTCCCGAGGAAGACAGAAGACAGAAGAAAGAAGCAAGAAGCTCTAAAAAATAATCTTTCTCTAAGTTCTATCTTTCTTTCTCTCTAAGCTAAGAAGAAAAAATAATCTATCTCTAAGCTCTATCTTTCTTTCTCTCTAAGCTAAGAAGACAAGAGAAGCTAAGCTCTATCTTTCTTTCTCTCTAAGCTAAAGTAGAAGTAAAAGTAGTAAAAGCTATACTCTGCCTCCGATAGTTTTCCTCCCGGTTTTCGGTACCAGGCAGCTTACAATAGTACCCCTATATTGGCAGTTCAGAAGTCCAATGGGTCGTATCGGCTAGTCCAAGATCTTCGTTTCATCAATGAGGCTGTTAAGACCATACACTCCGTGGTCCCAAATCCATATACTATTCTCTCCATAATTCCTTCCTTATCCAACCATTTCTCAGTTATTGAACTAAAGGATGCCTTTTTCACTGTCCCTTTAGCCCCAGAATCACAAGACCTCTTTGCCTTTACTTGGACGGATCCAGATACCCGGCGTTCACAACAGTTGACCTGGACAGTCCTCCCTCAGGGTTTTCGAGACAGCCCTCATATCTTTGGTCAGACATTGGCTGCAGACCTCAAAGATCTTAAATTCCCTAACTCCACTCTCTTGCAATATGTAGATGACCTCCTCCTCTGCAGCCCTTCTTTCTTCACAGCTCATGAAGACTCTTATACTCTTTTAAATTTTCTTGCTTCTCGCGGGTATCGTGTTTCCCCATCTAAGGTGCAGCTTGCCCAGACCCAGGTAGTGTATTTAGGAGTTCAGATTTCCCATCAATCGAAGGCCATTACTGTAGACAGAAAGATCCTCATCAAGGAGCTCCCATGTCCCAAGACAAAGGAAGAGATTCTCTCCTTCCTAGGGCTAGCAGGATATTTCCGTGCCTGGATTCCCATTTTCTCTCTTTATGCAAAGCCCCTATATGAGGCAGCTAAGGAGATTGAGGGAAAGTTCCTTCCTGAAAGCATTCGAGCTGAGTTTAAGCATTTGCAGCAGGCACTGTCACAGGCCCCAGCTCTTCATCTCCAGAACTTCTTCAGCCATTTATCCTTTATGGCCATGAAACAAAGGGTTTGGCTCTCAGTGTTCTAGGCCAATACAAGGGCCCTACCTTTGCTCCAGTTGCCTAGCTCTCTAAACAACTTGACCCCACCGTTCGTGGATGGGCCCCTTGTCTTAGGGCTCTGGCTGCTGCTTACCTACTTCTGCAGGAATCAAAAAAGTTGACCTTTGGTGCCCAGGTTACTGTTGCCTCTCCTCATCATTTAAAAGATTTACTAACCTATAAGAGCCTTCAAACTCTCCCACCCTGTCGGGTTCTCTCTCTCCTCATTTCTTTTTTGCATGACTCCTCAATCACCTTCCAACCCTGCTCCTCTTTACACCCAGCTTCCCTCCTCCCAGTCTCCTCAGAGCCTCCAGAACATGATTACATTGAGACACTCGAGGCTTTAATCCCACATCCCTCCCATATTCAAGAGGGACCACTTCCTGATCCTTCCTTAATTTGGTTCACAGATGGCAGCTCTTTCTTTAAGGATGGGCAACATTTGCTGGTTACGCTATTGTTTCCCTATCAGAGTTTATTAAGGCAGCACCCCTCCCCCCAACACCACAAACCAATGGGCTGAATTAATAGCTGTTATTCGTGCCTTCGAATTAGCTGCGGACCAAAACCTTACCCTTTACACAGACTCAAAATACGTTTACCATATTTTGCTTTCCCATTCATCAGTATGGAAAGAGCAAGAGCTCCTGACCACAAAAGGCTCTGCAGTTACTAATTCTAAATTAATATCAAAACTTCTGCAAGTCTCTCTTCTGCCCAAGCTAATAGGGATTTCCCCATTGTCCTTCACACCAAAGTGGAGACTCTCCCATAGTTCAGGGAAACACGAAGGCTGACAGGGCAGCAAGGGAGGCAGCACTATCTTCTCCTTCTCTTCTGGCTCCAGTCCTACCTACTACCCAGACCCCCACATCCCCTTCCACACAATCAATCCTCTCCTATCTCCATTCCCTTTTCCATCCTAACCCTCAGGCCTCCAGGACTTTCACTACCTCCTTCCTCACTCTGACTCCGGAAGACACGCGGTTTCTCCATCAGCTCACCTTCGCATGCACTGCATGTCAGCGCACCAACCCATATACTCCCCTTAAACCAGGAACATTTCCCTCTCACCAAGCTCAAGGCCAGCTTCCAGGAGCCGATTGGCAGATAGACTTCACCAACATGCCAGCTGCCCGGAGACACAAATATCTCCTGGTTTTGGTAGACACCTTCTCTGGATGGGTGGAGGCCTTCCCTGCTTCCAATAAAAGGGCCTCCACAGTAGCCTCCATTCTAGTCTCAGAAATCCTTCCTCATTTCGGATTGCCCACATCCATCCAGTCTAACAACGGGCCTGAATTTGTTTCCCAGGTTACCCAAGTATTTCTATTTCCCTTAATATTCCTTGGCATTTTCACATTCCCATATCACCCCAAGTCCTCAGGGAAGGTAGAGAGGACTAATAGGACTCTTAAGGATGTCCTGACTAAACTCTCCCTAGAACTCCACTTGGACTGGGTCAAGCTACTCCCTCTTGCCCTTTTTAGGCTCAGAGTCCTCCCAAAAAAGCCTTCCTTACTATCCTCTTTTGAGGTTATGTTTGGGCGACCAGCTCTTCCACCCAGAATTTCCCCAACTCAGGGACCCTTACCCAAAGATCTTTCTCTTCCCATCTTGTCCTGCATTAGACATCAGTTATGGAAGTGCCGAGATTTTATTCTGCCTGACCCAGGTAGACTAACTGCTTCATTCCCATTAATACCCGGTTCTTGGGTATATTTCTCCCCTCCCCAGGACACAGGAATATCCTCCCTTGCCCCGAACTGGACAGGCCCTTTCCAGTTGTGCTGTGCACACCCACGGCTGCTAAGCTTCTTGAAACTTCAGGGAATTTGACTTCTTGGATTCATATTTCCAGACTAAAACCAGCTGCTCAACCAACTGAGGATCCACAAAAGGACGACAAACAACTACCTCAATATACTTGCTCCCCCCTTCCCACCGATCCCCTGAAAATCTGCTTCTCTTGTGTTCCTAATACTGACCTAAAATGACCTTTGCTGTCTTTTTCATTCTATCTCTGTCTCTCTTTTCATTTGTCCCTGCAGGTTCTGTGTCCTATTGCTCTGCTCCTCCATGCCATTACTTTTTTTTGAGGTTTGGCAACTAGATAATGATGGGCAAAAGACACGCCTTCTTAATCAATCATCCTGCCCTTTTGATAATTGTCCCACCATTCTTCTTACCTTTGATGCAGTTTCCATGTGTGCTCACCAATGTTTTTCTGAAATGTCAAAATCACCAAAGTATCTTTGTTTTAAAGAGGACCAGACAGAAGATTGGTGCAATGACCCTAATGGATGGGTTGGATGTCTATCCTGGAGCTGTAAATATGACTGGTCCCATCCTGTTATGGGAACAACAAACTCCTTGGGAATCATTCCATCCCAACTCCAATCCTGGAGGTACAGTAACAATGTGACTTTCAAGATTACTGACCCTTCTTCCTGGCAGAGTCGTGTTGCTGCAGTAGGGTTTGCTAATCACAACTGGGTCCATGGTCAAGGTAAAATCATTATAGAAAAAACTATAGAAGACTCTTCTGCTGCCAGGGCTCTTGGGATACTTAGTGCCACCAGGCAACAGACTCGAACCCATCTTCGAAACTTGAATGAGTCTCTCTCCTTCTCCTGGAACTCCATTCTCTCTTTATCTCATTCCTTATTAGCAAACTATTCTACCTTTAATGCTTCAACCTGTTTCCTCTATGCGCCGCTTTGCAAGTCTTTATTAGTCCCAGTCCCAGTTCAAGCCAATGTCACCCCAACCTCCTCATGCCACGATCGATCATCTCTCTCTCTCTCCTACTTCCGACTATCCCCCTCTTCCTCAACGTTACTTCTTGTTGGGCCGCTGCCAAAGACTCTTGCCCAGAACGCACCTGGCATCCCATAACGGGTAATTTGATTCTCCCTTCCCCTCTCCTATTTTGGTGCTCCACCCATATGTTCCAATGCATTGATGCTAAAACCTCAGGTCCCTGTTATCCTGTTGTCTTAATTCCAAACTTAACTATATATACAGAGGCTGAAGTTGAGGACCTTCTTTCCTCCCTACAGTCTCAAGGGGGGCGCTCTAAATGAGCGGCCACTCTGGCAGCCTTAGTGGGTGTTAACCTAGTCACCGCGATTGCCTCCTCAGGCCTCTCAATTGGAGGACTGGCTCATTCACTTGTAATGGCCCAATCCTTTGGACAGGAGCTCTCTGATCTCACAGATAAGCTTGCCACCATGGCTGAAGGCTCGGCCTACTCCATCTAGGCCCTCCAGCAACAACTCTCATCATTAGCGGAGGTTGTGCTCCAAAACAGGCAAGCCTTGGACCTCATCACAGCAGAAAAAGGGGGTACCTGTATTTTCTTGGGTGAAGAATGCTGCTATTATGTCAACCAGTCAGGCAAGGTTGACCACAATGTACATCGCTCGAAGGAGGTGGTGCAAGATTTAGGGGACAAAAAGATCCGGTGGCAGCAGAGGTCCTCCTGGGAACTATGGGAAGGGTGGCCCCCCTGGATCCTCCCTCTCCTAGGCCCACTTATAACTATATGTCTTGTCCTGATGATAGTTCCTTGCCTCATACGATGCCTTCAAAATCACATTTCTCAGATTTCTAATCAAACCTTTAACCAGCTTCTCCTCAGGGATTATCAACTGCTAAAAACTACAGATGACCTTCCAACCAGAGATGACTTCTCTTCACCTCAGGACAGATTTGCCAATCTCTAGAGAGATCAACTACATCCTGACTCCCTCTATTGACCTTTTCACTGTAAGTCCTGCCCAGTGGAATAGGCAGCTGGACAATCATCCCTCTCACCTTGGTTTGACACCCTCACCAATTTATGGCTTCAAGGAACCTTCATCCAATTCACTCCTGCAGAGATCCATCATTTGGGTGCCTGCCTCCTGGGAATTTTTTTCACCCTCAAGCCTGACCTACCTGCCCGCATCTCCCTTCCCCCTCAAAACAACCCCACGTCGCCCCATTTCAGCTCTGAAGCAGCCAGATGGAAAACACGATACTCCTCTTCCTAAGAAAATAAAAAGGGAGGAATGTTAGATGAAATCGGGCAGCCAGGTCATGTCCCAGGGTGCCTTTCAGGTAGTGCCCACCTCTCACGAGAATTTACCTTTGGGCGAGAATCCACACTTGGCGGGTTTCGAGCTCCCGCCCTTCCTAATCACGTGAATACTCGCCTCTCACGGGAATTCGTCCCAAGGCGGGTTTTTCGGTTCTGAGCCAATCCGGACCATGCAAGTCATGTTCCCCCCACCCTTGTACTTAAGCCCAAGCCAGACCGGAGTTCGCCCCCATTTTTTCTTTCTTTTTCCTCCTCCCACTTGTTCCCTTCGCGGTTCACCCCCATTCCCTCCACGTGCCCCTTTGGTGAATCAATACCCCCCCTTTTCTTCTATATGGCGGTTTCAGAGTGTGTTCATCTATCCTTTATTTTGGTGCGTGTGTTCATCTATCCTTCAAGTTTCATAAGCAACATATTCTGCATTTTATTCTTCAAACCTATACAGGGTATGTTCTGAATCCAAATATATAAGCAAAGTGTTATAGTTGGGAAAATTGGTAACTATGCCTAACCTCTGCTCTGTTTATCATATCACATGTTGCCCTTGACTATTTATTGAATGGTTTGGTCTCTTCCTGCATTTTATTTTATAAATTTACATATCATTATTGTTTTTGATTTTTCATGCCATCTGTCCATCTAATTCTGTATTAGGGTCTGATTCTTAGTAAGATAAAGAAAGTAGATACAATATTATTTACCACATTTATCAGTAAATAAATTGGGGGGTTAATATGGATAACAAAGTAGGATTGCCAGTTTCTTATTTTATCAAATAATAGAATTAAAATAGTACCAAACATTTAAAAAAAAGAAAATATTTTCAAATTTAAAAAGAACAAAAATTTCAAAAGTATATAACTATGACAGATTTATAATAAATATTAAAATTTATAATAAATATTAAAATAATATAAGATACAATTTAATGTGGAAGAAGTAAAACATGTAACATCAGGGTAAATGAAACCCTCTTTATTATATATCTTAAAATGTACAGAATGTACTTAGAAATATTTACTTTTGTCCTTATCTATTTCTTGTATCTTTTGTAAAAGAAGGTTAAGATGTTGTTAAATATTATAGTATAATTGACCATAGAGTTTCCTGTGGAACTTCATGTAACTGATTCCTCTACCATCGTTTTATTAGAGTTGGATTAAAGTCCTACTCTTTTATTTTACACATGCATGTATGTGTACGTGTGTGCACATGTGCACACACGCACACACACACATATCCAGAAACAATATTTAGTAATTTTTGACTAGTAAAATAACTTCACACAAATGTGACAATATTGGACATAATTTTTTTTAAATTTCATCTTTTAGTATATGGTGTGCTTCAGAGTTATTGATACCGCCATTTACCGGTGATGAGTTTTGCTCCCCCAAATGTTGAAGTTTGAACATTAGAGAACCATGACGAGGCAAGCATATAAAGCTGGGTTTATTTACAAGGGGTAACATAGACTACTCCCGGAGGGAGAAGGGGGCCATTGCTGGTATTCCAATGTCCCAAGTAGCAAAGCAGGTCTGTCTTTTTTATATATCCCAGGGCTTCCTTTGTTCTCCTGCTCTCTCTCTCCATCTCTGTATGTGACCAGGCCTGGTGGGATGGCCAAAAGATGAGAAGCAGATGGGGCTGAAGGGGTAAGGGCAGGATGGAGCAGCCCAGGACACATTAACAACTTTAAAGCTCCCTGTAGGAAGGGGCAATTCCTGGAACAGTTTACCTTGGCAACAGGTCAGGGCAGGGCAGGTTCTTGATAAGGGTGGAGGAAAGGCTCTGAAGGAATTAACATTCCAATCCCTCAGGGGGACTGTCTGCCAACAAGTCTCCAACTTTCCTGGACTCTCTCAAAATTGGCTTTCTTGATCTGACCTGACTTGATTTACCTATCTATACTGACTACTTAACAGATTCTGGCTTCATTATCATCATTGATACATGAAGAAATTCTTCACATACTTACTTTTGTTTATAATCTTGCATTTTATAACTTTCTACAGTTCACACTGTTTATGATGCACTGTGTTTATGCTGTAATGAAGACTTATACATGTGTCTTCATCAACAAATATATTACCATTTCCATACAGTGTATTTAGGAAATTCCTCCATCATAGGCTATGATCAGAGACTATTTCAATCTATTGACAAAGATGGTTTCACCAAAGCAGATGTGTCATTTTACATTCCAAATTTTATTCTATGAAAGTGCTCATTTCCCATTATCTTAGGGAAAATTTTTAATCAGACCTTCTGCTTATTTTTGTTTCTATGAAGTATATTTTCTTAAATTTTCATTTCATAGTTGTTGGATTTATTCCCTTATTTTTATTGAAATTTTTTTTTCTAATTTCTGAATTATATGTACATATTTCCTCCCATTTTTCCATAATTGCTTTGTTGGGTTTGCATGTGTGTACAAAAGCAAAGCAAAGATGTTCAAAAATAAGGATAATATCTCATATGATAAATGATAAGTTACATGATATACAATATTAAATGTACATGCATTCTTAATTCTAATCCTTTGTCAGAAAATTATTAGTTTTAAACACCTTAGACTCGGTTTTCTCATAAACTTTATATTTACTGCTGGAAGGGAACAAAACAAATTCCAATGTATATTATATTCAAATACAATGATCTATGTTTTATAATTTTTAATATTGCATATCTATTATACAGTTATCTTCCACATACATTACATATATAATCTTAAAAGTCATATAATTTTCCACTTTAAACATAATGTTTATTAATCTGTTTTATTTTGTAAATCTTTATTTTAGTTTTTATTTATTTTTATGTGGTGCTGAAGATCTAACCCAGTGCCTCACATGTGCGAGGCAAGCGCTCTGCCTCTGAGCCACAACACCAGCCCCTGTGATTTATTATATACGACTATTTCAGATAATATTTGATGTTTTTTAACATAAGGTTAACAAATTATCCTAGCATAATTTGATTAGTTTACTGTTTTATTCTATGCTCCACTGATTTATTTTCTCTCACTTTCAAATAACAACTATTTTTTGAAGTATTACTACAAAATTTGACCATTTATAATTCTTTATGTTTTAAAATTGTATTTTTTATTCAATGTTGTTGTATTTGTAATAGTAGAATGCATTACAATTCATAATACACACATAGAGCCTCTTTTCACATAACACTGTTTCTATACAAAGTATATTCGTACTATTCAAGTCTTCAATCTTGCATTTAGGATAATGATATCCATCTTATTATACCACCTTTTCTTCCCCTCCCATGCCCCACAGTTCCCTCCCTTCTCCTCCCTCCCTTTTGCCCACTCTAGTGATCCTCTAATCTACCTGTGTACCCCAACACCCAACACCACTGTGACTCTGCCTCCTTATATCAGAGAAAACATTCAGTATTTGGATTTTTGAGATAGACTAACTTCACTGAGCATTATATCCTCCAACTTCATCCATTTACCTGCGAATGCCATTATTTTATTTTCTTTTATTGCTGAGTAAAATTCCATTGTGCCTATATACCACATTTTCTTAATCCACTCATCTACTGAGGGACATCTAGGTTGGTTCCGCAACCTAACTATTGTGAATTGTGTAGATACAAACATTGAGATAGCTGTGTCACTGTAATATGCTGTTTTTAAGTCGTTTGGGAATAGACCCAGGAGTGGGATGGCTGGGTCATAGGGTGGTTCCATTCCCAATTTTCCAAGAAATCTCCATACTGCTATCCATAATGGTTGCAACATTTTGCAGTCCCACCAGCAATGTATGAGTGTGCCTTTTTTCCCCACATCCTCTCCAAAAGTTATTGTTGTTTGTGTTCTTAATAGCTGCCATTCTGACTGGTGTGAAATGATATCTTAGGGTAGTTTTAATTTGCATCTCTCTAATTGCCAGTGATGTTGAGCATTTTTTCATGTATTTGTTGAATGATTGTATATCTTCTTCTGAGAGGTGTCTGTTCAGTTCTTTGGCCCATTTATTTATTGGGATATTTGTTTTTTTGTGTTGAGTAAATGAATTTGGCAAAGTAGCAGGATACAAAATCAATACCCATAAGTCAAAGGCATTTTTTAATTAATTAATTTATTTTTTATTCTAAGTTGTTATAAATGACAGCAGAATGCATTACATTTCATATTACACATATAGAGCACATTTTACAAATCTCTGGTTGTATGCAAAGTATATTCACACCATTCGTGACTACATACATGCATTTAGGGTAATGATATCCATCTCATTCTACCATCTTTTTTTTTTTTTCTTCATCCTTTTGCCCCGTTCCTTCCCCTTCCTCCCCATTGGCCATTCTAGTGTTCCTCTAATCCTCCTATGCTCCCCATCCCAACCCAACTGTGAATTGGCCTCCTTATATCAGAGAAAACATTTGGCATTTGGCTTTTGGGATTGGCTAACTTCACTTAGCATTATATTCTCTAACTTCCATCCATTTGCCTGCAAATGCCATGATTTTATTCTCTCTTATTGCTGAGTAATACTCCATTGTGTGTATATACCACATTTTCTTTATCCATTCATCTATTGAAGGGCATCTAGGTTGGTTCCACAGTTTAGCTATTGTGAATTGTGCTGCTATAAACATTGATGTGGCTGTGTCCCTGTAGTATGCTGTTTTCAGGTCTTTTGAGTAAAGACCAAGGAGTGGGATAGCTGGGTCATAAGGTGGTTCCATTCCAAGTTTTCCAAGGTATCTCCATACTGCTTTCCATATTGGCTGCACCATTTTGCAGTCCCACTAACAATGTATGAGTGTGCCTTTTACTCCACATCCTCTCCAACATTTATTGTTGTTTGTGTTCTCAATAGCTGCCATTCTGACAGCTTTAAGATGAAATCTTAGAGTGGTTTTTGATTTGCATTTCTCTAATTGCCAGAGAGTTTGAGCATTTTTTTATGTATTTGTTGATTGATTGTATATCTTCTACTGAGAAGTGTCTGTTCAGTTCTTTGGCCCATTTATTGATTGAATTATTTGGTTTTTTTTGTTTTTTTTTTTTTTTTGTTTGTTTTTTTTTTTTTTGGTGTTAAGATTTTTGAGTTATTTATATATTCTAGAGATTAGTGCTCTGATGTGCATGTGGTAAAAATTTGTTCCCAATTAGTAGGCTCTCTGTTCACCTCACTGATTGTTTCTTTTGCTGATAAGTAGCTTTGTAATTTGAGTCTATCCCATTTATTGATTCTTGGTATTAATTCTTGTGCTACAGAATTCTTATTAAGAAACTTGGGGCCTAATCCAACATGTTGGAGATTAGAGCTTACTTTTTCTTCTATTAGGTGTAGTGTCTCTGGTCTAATTCCAAGATCCTTGATCCACTTTGAGTTGAATTTTGTGCATGGTGAGAGATAGAGGTTTAATTTCATTTTATTGCATATGGATTTCCAGTTTTCCCAGCACCATTTGTTGAAGAGGCTATCTTTTCTCCAATGTACATTTTTGGCGCCTTTGTCTAATATAAGATAACTGAAATTATATGTGTTAGTCTCTGTGTCCTCTATTTGTAACATTGGTCTACCGGCCTATTTTGGTGCCAATACCATGCTGTTTTTGTTACTATTGCTCTGTAGTATAATTTAAGGTCTGGTTATAGTGATGCCACCTGCTTCATTCCTCTTACTAAAGATTGCCTTAACTATTCTGGATCTCTTATTTTTCCAGATGAATTTCATGACTGCTTTTTCTATTTCTGTGAGGAATGTCATTGGGATTTGATTGGCATTGCATTAAATCTGTATAATGCTTTTGGTAGTATGGTCATTTTGACAATATTAGTTCAGGGTAGATCTTTCCATCTTCTGAGGTCTTCCATAATTTTTTTCTTTAGTGTTCTGTAGTTTTCATTATAGAGATCTTTCATGTCTTTGGTTAAGTTGATTTCCAAGTTTTTTTTTGTTGTTGTTGTTTGTTTGTTTGTTTGTTTTTTATGCTATTATAAACAGGGTAGTTTTTCTCATTTCCCTTTCAGAGGATTTGTCACTGATATATAGAAATGCCTTAGATTTATGAGTGTTGATTTTGTGTCCTGCTACTTTTGCTGAATTCATTTATAAGTTCTAGAAGTCTTCTAGTGGGATTTTTTGGGTCTTCTAGGTATAAAATCATATCATCAGCAAATAATGATAATTTGAGTTCTACTTTACCTATCTGTATCCCTTTAATTTTCTTTCATCTGTCTTATTGCTCTGGCCAGCATTTCAATTATTATGTTGAATATAAGTGGTGAAAGAGGGCATCCATGTCTTGTTCCAGTTTTTAGAGTGAATTCTTTCAATTTTTCTCCATTTAGAATAATGTTGGCCTGGGGATTAGCATATATAGCTTTTACGATGTTGAGATATGTTCCTGTTATCCCTAGTTTTTCTAGTATTTTCAGCATGAAGTGGTGCTGAATTTTGTCAAATGCTTTTTCTGCATCTATTGAGATAATCATATGGTTCTTATCTTTGAGTAAATTGATGTGATGAATTTACATTTATTGTTTTCTGTATGTTGAACCATCCTTGCAACCCTGGAATGAACCCCACTTGATCATGGTGTATTATATTTTTTATATGTTTCTGTATCCGTTTTGCTAGAATTTTAATGAGAATTTTTGTATCTATGTTCATTAAAGATATGGGTCTGAAGTTTTCTTTTATGGATGTGTCTTTGCTTGGTTTGGGGATCAGGGAGATATTGGCCTCATAGAATGAGTTTGGAAGTACTCCCTCTTTTTCCTATTTCCTGAAATAAATTGAAGAGTATTGGTATCAGTTCTTCTTTGAAGGTCTTGTAGAACTCAGCTGTGTATCCATCTGGTCCTGGGCTTTTCTTGGTTGGTAGGCTTCCGATGGCATCTTCTATTTTGTCGCTTGAAATTGGTCTGTTCAAATTATGTATATCATCCTGCTTAAGTTTGGGCACATCATACAACTCTAGAAATTTGTCAATGCCTTTGGTGTTTTGTATTTTGTTGGAGTAAAAGTTTTCAAAATAATTTCAAATTATTTCCTATATTTTCGTAGTGTTTGTTGTGATATTTCCTTTTTCATCACATATGTTAGTAATTTGAGTTATCTCTCTCCTTTTCTTTGTTAGCCTAGATAAGTGTCTGTCAATTTTATTTATTATTTCAAAGAACCAACTCTTTGTTTAGTCAATTTTTTTCAATTGTTTCTTTGGTTTTAATTTCATTAATTTCAGCTCTGATTTTAATTATTTTCTGTCTTCTACCACTTTTGGTGTTGGATTGTTCTTCTTTTTCTAGAGCTTTGAGATGTAATTTTAAGTCATTTGTTTGTGAACTTTTTCTTCTTTTGAGGAATGAACTCAATGCAATGAACTTTCGTCTTAGAACTGCCTTCATAATGTCCCAGAGATTTCGATATGTTGTGTCTGTGTTCTCATTCACCTCTAAGAATTTTTTTAATCTCCTCTTTGATGTCATCTGTAACCCATTGTTCATTCAGTAGCATATTATTTAGTCTCCAGGTATTGGAGTAGCTTTTATTTCTTAATTTATCATTGATTTCTAATTTCATTCCATTATGGTCAGATAGAATGCAGGGTAGAATCTCAACTCTTTTGTATTTTCTCAGAGTTGTTTTGTGGCCTAGTATATGGTCTATTTTAGAGAAGGTTCCATGTGCTGCTGAGAAGAAAGTGTATTCACTTGATGAAGGATGAAATATTCTATATAAGTCAGTTAAGCCTAAGTTGTTTATTGTATTTTTGAGTTCTATAGTTTCTTCGTTCAGCTTTTGTTTGGAAGGTCTATCCAGTGGTGAAAGGGGTGTGTTAAAGTCACCCAGAATTATTGTGTTGTGGTCAATTTGACTCTTAAACTTCAGGAGAGTTTATTTGATGAATATGGACCATTGTTTGGGGCATATATATTTATAATTGTTAAGTCTTGTTGGTGTATGGTTCCCTTGAACAGTATTTAGTGTCCTTCTTTATCCCTTTTGATTTACTTTAGCTTGAAGTCTACTTTATTTGATATGAGGATGGTAACCCCTGCTTGTTTCCTCTGTCCATATGAGTGGTAGGATTTCTCCTAACCTTTTACCCTCAGCCAATGGATATCTTTTCTTATTAGATGAGTTTCTTGGAGGCAGCATATTGTTGGATCTGTTTTTTTTGATCCAATCTGCAAGTCTATGTCTTTTGATTGGTGAGTTTAGGCCATTAACATTCAGAGTTATTATTGAGATGTGTTTTGTATTCCCAGCCATTTTTATTTCTGGTATTTACCTTGACATGGTTTCTCTTCTGATTGTTTTTTTTCTTTAGTGTAATACTTCCCTCTGTTGATTCTCATCATTGTTTTTCTTTTCCTTTCATGGAATATTTTGCAGAGGATGTTCTATATTTGCTGGCTTTCTACTTGTAAATTCTCTTAACTTTTGTTTATCATGGAAGGTTTTTTTTTTTCGTCCTCAAATCTAAAGCTTAATTTTGGTGGTATAAGATTTTTGGTTGGCATCCCTTTTCCTTCAGAGCTTGGAATATGTTGTTCCATGATCTCCTAGCTTTGAGTGTCTGAATTGAAAAATCTGCTGTGATACGAATTGGTCTCCCATGTATGTAATCTGATTCCTCTCTTTTGCGGCCTTTAAAATTCTATCTTTGTTCTTTATGCTAGGCATTTTCATTATAATGTGTCTTGGTATAGATCTGTTGTAATTTTGTACATTTGGTGTCCTGTAAGTCTCTTGTATTTGGTTTTCCAATTCATTCTTCATGCTGGGGAAATTTTCTGATATTTACTTTATTAAAGAGGTTGTACATTCCTTTGGTTTGAAACTTTGTGCCTTCCTCTATCCCAATTATTCTCACATTTGGTCTTTTTTTTTTTTTTTTTTTTGTGGTACCGGGGATTGAACTCAGGGCACTCGACCATTGGGCCACATCCCCAGACCTTTTTTTGTATTTTTATTAGAGACAGGGTCTCACTGAGTTGCTAAGTGCCTCACCATTGCTGAGGCTGGCTTTGAACTCGCGATCCTCCTGCCTCAGCCTCCCAAGTGCTGGGATTACAGGCGTGCGCCACCGCGCCCGGCTACATTTGGTCTTTTGATGCTTTCCCATACTTCTTGGATGTTCTGTTCATGGTTTCTTACTATCTTCATTGTGTGGTCAACTTTATTTTCAAGATTATATACTTTAGCCAGGCATGGTGGCGCATGCCTGTAATCCCAGCACTTTGGGAGGCTGAGGCAGGAGGATTGCGAGTTTCAAAGCCAGCCTCAGCAATGGCAAGGCACTTAGCAACTCAGTGAGACCCTGTCTCTAAATAAAAAATACAAAAAGGGCTGGGAATGTGGCCCAATGGTCGAGTGCCCCTGAGTTCAATCCATGGTACCACACACACACAAAAAGATTATATACTTTGTCTTTATTGTCTGAAGTTCTTTCTTCCAATTGATCTAGTCTGTTGGTGATGCCTTCAATTGTGTTTTTTATTTGGTTAATTGTGTCCTTCATTCAAGGATTTCTGACTGATTTTGTTCAGAGTTTTGATCTCTTTTTTGAAGTAATCTTTTGCTACTTGTATTTTCTCTCTTATATCTTTGTTGTAGTGGTCAATTTTTGCCTGTATTTGCTCATTTAGGTCATTCTTTGATTCACAGATCATTTTAATTATGAACCTTCTGAACTCCTTCTCTGACATTTCTTCAACTTCGCTGAGCATAGGTTCTGTTATTGTAGAATCCTGTTTTGCTTGGGGTATTTTCCTCCCCTGTTTTTTCATGATGTCTATTTGCTTTTACTTTTTTGCAATGTAGATCTGAGTTATTATAGTTTCTTCCTATATTCTTATAATACCCTTGCAGGTTGTTTGTACCTCCCCTTAGTGCTGGACTATCCAAACCTGCCACTGACCCTCAAAGTATGCTACCTGGGGCTGGGTTTACACTGGTTGGTGTGGGCCAAACTGGTTGAGTCTGAGCTCCTGTGGTGGTCTGTGGCTAACCGCACTGGGGTGAAGGTCAGTGGGACTGCCCTAGGCCTGCCTGAGCTCAGGCAGAGTTGGAAGGTCTGTCCTTGGTGTCTCACTTTGGGGTGAAGGTCGGCGGAACTGGATGGAGCCTGGGTCTGGTGGCACTCTGATGTAGGACTGCAGGACTGCCCTGAGCCTGCCTGCCTCTAAGCAGGGTTGGCGGGTCTGTCCTTGCTGTCTCCTGCTTTGGGGCAGAGGTCTGCGGGGCTGGCTGGAGGTTGCTTGCACATCAGTGGGCGTCAGTGGACTGACCTGGGGCTGGCAGAGCTAAGGTGAAGGTGCGCAGGACTTCCCTGGACAGCCTGGGCTCAGGCAGAGTTGGCAGGTCTGTCCTTGCTGTCTCCTGCTCTGGGGCAGAGGTTGGGGGGACTGAATGGAGCCTGGGCCTGGTGGTACCTCAAAGGCATTTTTGTACATCAGTGACAAAATCTCTGAAAGGAAATGATGAAAAACTACTACATTTACAATAGCATCATAAAATTAAAATAAAATACCTACGAATCAACTTAACGAAAAAGGAGAAAGACCTCTTTATAAAAAATTATAGAACACTAAAGAAAGAAATTATAGAAGACCTCAGAAGATGGAAAGACCTTCCTTGTTCTTGGATAGGCAGAATAAATATTGTCAAAATGTCCATACTACCAAAAGCATTATACAGATTTAATGCAATTCCAATCAAAATCTCAATGACATTCCTCAAACAAACAGAAAAAGCAGTCATGAAATTCATCTGGAAAAATAAGAGACCCAGAATAGCTAAAGCAATCCTTAGCAAGAAAAGTGAAGCAGGTAGCATCACCACACCCAGATTTTAAATTATATTATAGAGCAATAGTAACAAAAACAGCATGGTATTGGGAACAAAACAGATGGGTAGACCAATGGTACAGAATTGAGGACACAGAGACTAATACATATAATTTCAGCTATTTTATATTAGACAACATCACCAAAAATGTACAGTGGAGAAAGGACAGCCTCTTCAACAAATGGTGCTGGGAAAACTGGAAATCCATATGCAACAAAATGAAATTATACCCTTATCTCTCACCATGTACAAAATTTAATTCAATGTGGATCAAGGACTTAGGAATTAGACCAGGCACAATATGCCTAATAGAAGAAAAAGTAAGCTCCAATTTCCAGCATGTCAGATTAGGCCCCAAGTTCCTTAATAAGAATCCTTTAGCGCAAGAATTAGTATAAAAAATTAATGAATGGGATAGATTTAAACTAAAAAGTTTCTTCTCAGGAAAAGAAACAATCAATGAGGTGAATAGAGAACAAACTAACTAGGAACAAATATTTAATACATGCACATCAAAGTGAGCACTAATTTCTAGAACATATAAAGAACTTTAAAATTGTATTTTAAAACAATTCCTTAGAGATCAATACTCATTTTAATATCAGCTGGGCAAGTTTAACAAAAGCTGTTTTAGATTTCTTAATGGAATAAGATTGAATTTATAGATTGTCTTATAACAAAATATATCACAATTTTTGTCACATTTGTTATTACTATTCAGAAATAGTGTATTTCAATTTATCTATTTTAAAATCTGTTATATATTTCAATTTTTAACTTTCTTCATACAATCAAGTTTTATAAGTTTTTTGCCCTAGCTATCATAAGGACTTTTTTGCTACCTTAATAGAATTATTTGGTTTTTAGGAAATAGTTTAATTAGTTGCTGGTATTGAACAAATTCAATAGTCAACATTTTTTATGAAATAGGTAAGCAGTTAACAATTTCTTTTATTTAAATTATTATTTGTAGATCTTGCTACATGTTT
>JAKELJ010000260.1:0-42073 GCA_025594165.1 Tamias sibiricus
GGGCACACAACAAGAGCGCCTCGGTCTGGCGGCACGGCCATGTCCCACCTGGCAGTACGGCCGCAAGGTGCAGTTGCCCTGGCGCGCGATGATGCCGGCGGCCTGCGTGGGCATGGCGGGCTCCTTTGCGGGCGCCCTGGCCGTCACGCAGATTCTTCCCCCGATTTCCCATCGCGCCGGCTGCTGCCGCTGGTGCTGCTGGGGCGTGCTGGGTCTACACGCTGGCGCGCAAGGACATGGGCCGCCACCACACGCCGCACTATTCGGGCCGCGCCGAGAACGCTGTCGCCCTGCGCCCATCGGCCTGTTGATTGGCTTCTACGACGGTTTCTTTCGGCCCCGGCACGGGACAGCTTCTTCGTGTTTTCCTGTTCGTGCGGCTGATGGGCTATGACTTCCTGAACGCATCGGCCTCGGCCAAGCTGCTGAACATGGCCACCAACCTGGCTGCGCTGGCGCTGTTCGCGCTCAAGGGCCATATCTGGTGGCACCTGGCTGTGCCCCATGGCGGTGGCCAATGTGCTGGGCGCCATGCTGGGCACGCACATGGCCCTGCGCCATGGAACGGGCTTTTGTGCGCGGCATTTTTCATCGGCGTGGTGAGCCCTGCTGATCCTCAAGACCGGCTACGACGCCTTCATCGCCTGAGCACGGGCCAGCGGCGTTCGCAAAACCTGCCATCGGCGTTTGGCGACGGCAACCTTCTATAATTTGCCGTACTTTTCGCCTTGAGCTGCGGCGGCTGGTGCATGGTCGCAAACCCCTGCCAGCGGCCGTACCCGAACCACCGACCAGCCGCAAAAAAAACCGGCCCCGCCGTCCATGGCCCATGCACTGATGCGTGCCTTGGCGCTTTCTTCATGCTGCGGCGCGCGGGGGGGTCAGGGTCTTGAGCGACAGCCCAGGAGTTCATGAAACGCTTTACCGTCATCGCCGCCGCCGCGCTGGCCCTGTGGACCGCCGCCGGCGTTCAGAAAGCCCGCCCCTTCGAAGCCATCCAGAAGGAAGGCACGCTGCGCCTGGCCACCGAGGGGCTACTACGCGCCCTTCGCCCATTTCGAGAGGGCAAGCAGCTGACCGGCTTCGAAGTCGAGCTGGCCCAGAATGATGGCCGCCAAGATGGGCGTGAAGTACGAGTGGGAAAGACCATCAGCTTCGACGCAACCCTGCTCACCGGCCTGCAGCAGGACCGCTGGGACACTGTGTGATCTCCTCGCACGGCATCACGCCCGAGCGCGAGAAGGCCGTGACCTTCACCCAGCCCCCACTACTGCTCTGGCGCCATCGTGATGTCGCTGGACCCGGCCATCCGCTCGGCCAAGGACCTGGCGGGCAAGACGGTGTCGGTGCAGACCGGCACCACCTATATGCAGTACATGGAGAAGAACCTGCCCGGGGGGACATCAAGCGCCTGGTCAACTTTACCCCACCAACGAGGCAGCCCGCAATGCGCTGCTGTCCAAGCGGGTGGACGCCTGGGTGACCGAACGCTTCATCGCCAAAGGAGCTGCAGCAAAAGAACCCCAATGCCCAGCTCAAGCAGGGCGAGTTGCTGCTGGTCGAGCGCATTGCCGCCGCCGTGGCCAAGGACAAACAAGTCGCTGGCCGATGCCTGGAACAAGGCCTTCAAGGAAGCCCCTGGCCGACGGCAGGCTACGCCAAGCTGTCGCAGAAATACTTCCACGAAGACATCCGCTGCCCCTGACTGAGGCCCCGGGCAGATCTGCCCGACCGGCGCCCACTTGCAGGGCGCCTTTTTTGTTTCTAGCCCACCTAATCGCTTACCGTCCTCTGGCCCGCCCACTGGAGCCGCTCGCAGCGCAGCAAAAACGCCTACCCTGGTCACGGCCCTGCTGCTGATGGTGCTTCGTGGTTTCGCTGCTGGGGCAACTGCTTTGTCCCCTGCTGCCCGAGCCCATAGGCTCCAATGCCGACAAACTTCGCGGCCGAAGGCGCGCGCACCACGCTGTACCTGACGCTGGTCAGCGGCGCGCCGCCGGCCTGGTGCTGGGCATCGCCGCCGCGCTGGCGCGCACCCTCACGCACGGCCGCCCTGCGCTGGGCCGCGGGCTTTTTATGTCTGGGCGATCCGCGGCAACAGCGCACCGCTGCTGGTGCAGATCCTGATTCATCTACTTCGCGCTGCCGGTGCTGATCCCCGGGCCTGAACCTGCCCGACCGACTCGCAGCTGCCTGCATTGCGCTGGCGCTGAAACGTGGGGCGCCTACAACGCCGAAGCCGTGCGCGCGGCCCTGCAGGCCGTGCCGCGCGGCCAGGCCGAGGCCGCACGCGCCCTGGGCCATGCCGCGCATCTGCGTCTTCATGGACGTGGTGTTCCCGCAGGCCTTCAAGATCTCGCTGCCGCCGCTGGTGAGCAACTTCGTCGCCACCTGCTCATGGATTCGTCGCTGGCGTACGCCATCGGCGTGGTGGAGCTGACCAATGTGGGCAACCGCAATCCAGTCGGCCACCTTCCAGCCCGTGGAGACCCTGGTCAAACCGTGGGCGTGACCTACCTGGTGCTGACCACGCTGGTTGACCAGGTCCACGGCTGCCGTGGAGATACCGCTTCGACGTGGAGGGCCGCCACAAATGAGCGCCGACAAGCTGGCACGGGGCATGCCCTACATCGTGGCCGAGAAGGTCACCAAGTCCTTCGGCAGCCACCAGGTGCTCAACGGGGGCGTTTCCAACGCAGTTCTGCACGGGCGAGGTGACGGTGATCATCGGCGCCTCGGGCTCGGGCAAGTCCACGCTGCTGCGCGCCATCAACCGGCTGGAGCCGCACGACGGCGGGCGCATCACCATCGACGGCGTCGAAAGTCACCGACAACGAAGCCACGCTGCAAAAGCAGCGCTGCGAAGTGGGCATGGTGTTCCAGCAGTTCAATCTGTTCGGCCACATGACGGTGCTGGACAACGTGACCCTGGCGCCGCGCCGCATCCACAAAACGCCGCGCGCCCAGGCCAATGCCAAGGGCATGGCCCTGCTGGAGCGCGTGGGCATGCAGGCCCATGCCCACAAGTACCCGTGGCAGCTGTCGGGCGGCCAGCAGCAGCGCGTGGCCATTGCCCGCGCCCTGGCCATGGAGCCCGCAGGTGATGCTGTTCGACGAGCCCACCAGCGCGCTGGACCCGGAGATGGTGCAGGAAGTGGCTGGACGTGATGCGCGAGCTGGCACGCGGCGGCACATGACCATGATCGTGGTCACCACCACGAAATGGGCTTCGCCCGCGAAGTCGCCGACCGCGTGATGTTCTTCGACCAGGGCTGCATCGCCCACGAGGCCCCACCGGCCGAGTTCTTCGGCAACCCGGCCAGCGAGCGGATCGCGGCGTTCATCGGGCGCATGGGGCATTGAGGCCTGGGCCTGCGCACGCAGGCTGCTCAAGAAAACAAAGAGCCGGCAATGCCGGCTCTTTTGCTTTCTCAATCCTCCAGCTCGCCAGCAGACGGCGGCGGCAGAGCGGCAGCGCGGTTGGATGCCACGGGCGCCGATGCCTCGGGCGGCTCGTAGCGCGGCAGGCCGGGCAGGTTCACGGTTTCTGCGTCCAGGCGTGATTTCGGAGACGCGGCGCGGGGCGCCTATGGGCACGCCGGCCTGGCCCTTGCGCATGGCGGCCATGTCCTCCAGGCTGGGGTAGCGGCCCAGCAGCCAGTAGTCGAACACGCGGCGTGCCAGCGGCGCGGCGGCGGCGGCGCCAAAGCCGGCGTTCTCCCACGATGACGGCGACGGCGATGGTGGGGTTGTCGCCGGCGCGTAGGCGATGTACAGCGAGTGGTCGCGCTGGAACTCGGACAGGCGGGAGGCGTTGTACTTCTCGTTCAGGCGCACGCCCAACGGCCTGGGGGCCGTGCCGGTCCTTGCCGTGGTGAGGTGTAGGGCGCGTTGCCGAAGATGCCGCGCGAGGTGCCCTCCACCGTCACGGCGGCCACGGCGGCGCGCACGGCTTCCACGTTCTCTGGCTTGTAGCCCATGCTGGTGCCGGGGTCCTTGTTGATGGCCGAGAACTGCTGCGTCACGGCATCGACACGTCCCACGGCCAGGTGGGGGCCGGTGCTTGACGCCTTTGGCCGCCAGCGTGGACATGGCGTTGGCCAGCTGCAGGATGGTGAAGTTGTTGTAGCCCTGGCCGATGCCCAGCGAGATGGTCTCGCCCGCGTACTCACTTCTTCTGCTCGGGGCCGCTTGTAGGTGTTGCGCTTCCACTCGGTGCTGGCAGCACGCCGCGCGCCTCGCCGCGCACGTCGATGCCGGTGATCTGGCCGAAGCCCAGCGGCTTCATGTAGTCGTGGATCATGTCCACGCCCATGTCGTTGGCCAGCATGTAGTAGTACACGTTGGACGACTTGATGATGGAGCGGCGCAGATTGGTCGGCCCGTTGGGGGTGGCCCGAGCGGAAGGTATGGCCGCGAAGGTCCAGCTGCCGTTGTCCATGATGGTGGTGTCGTCGGCGGCGGCGCTTGCCCGACTCCAGCGCGGCAATCGCCATTGAAGGGCTTGTAGGTGGAGCCCGGCGGATAGGTGCCCGCAGCGCGCGGTTGAGCAGCCCCGGGCGGTTGATGGATTCGTTGAGCGCGGCCCAGCTTTCTGTCGATGCCATCGACGAAGAGATTCAGGTCGAAGTCGGGCGGCTGACCATGGCCAGCAGCTCGCCGCTGCGCGGATCGATGGCCACCAGGGCGCCACGGCGGTCGCCGTACTGCTCCTCCACCATGCGCTGCAGCTTGATGTCCAGCGACAGCACCAGGCTGTCGCCCGGCGTGGCGGGCGGCTGCCGAGCTTGCGCACGGCATGGCCGCCCGGCCGAGGTTTCACCATCTCTTCCCAGCCGGTCTGGCCGTGCAGGTCGGTTTCGTAGCTCTGCTCCACGCCCAGCTTGCCGATGACGTCGGTGCCCCGGTAGTTGGCGGCGTCGTCGGAGTCTTCCAGCGCCTCTTTCTCGCGCTGGTTGATGCGGCCGATGTAGCCGATGACGTGGCTGGGCCGTGTCCTGCATGGGGTAGGTGCGGAACAGCCGCGCCTTGATGTCCACGCCCGGGAAGCTGTTAGCGCTGCGCGGCGAAGCGCGCGACCTCGTCATCGGTCAGGCGCGTGCGGATGGGCAGGGAGTCGAAGCTGCGGGAATCATCCACCAGGCGCTTGAACTTGCGGCGGTCGCGCGGCGTGATCTCGACGATCTCGGCCAGGCCGTCGATGGTCTCTTCAAGGTTGCCCGCGCGCGAGGGCATGATCTCCCAGCGTATAGGCCGAGTAGTTGGTGGCCAGCACCACGCCGTTGCGGGTCCAGGATCTGGCCCCGGTTGGGCACGATGGGCACCACGGCCGTGCGATTGCTTTCGGCGCGCTCGGCCAGCTCCTCATGGCGCTGCACCTGCAGCACCAGCAGCCGCGCCACCACCAGCCCGAAGGCCAGCAGCACCACCACGCTCATCACCCATGTGCGCAGCCTGAATCGCTGCAGCTCGGCTTCTGTATGCGGATTTCCATCACGCGTCAAGCCTCACAGAGGACGGTTCTCGTCACTGTCCGGCGGACGGCGCTGCGGCGCCAGCAGCAGGCCGCTGACCAACGAGGGGCCACAGCAGGGCCTCGATCAGGGGGGGGGCCACCACCACCAGCGGGCCGGGCACGATGCCGCCGGCCAGCATGCGCAGCAGCACCTGCAGGCCATGCACCACGGCGAACAGGGGCAGCAGGTGCAGCGCCTGCACGGGCGTGGAGAACCAGGACAGGCGCCGGCCCATGGCGCCGGCCGCGAACACCAGCAGCGCATAGGCCAGCGCATGCTGGCCCAGCAGGGAGGAGCGGTCCACATCATGCACAGGCCCAGCAAAAAGGCCACGCCCATGCCCACGCGCTGGGGCTGGTTCAGCGCCCAGAAGGCCCAGCAGCACCATCAAGCAGGTCGGGCTGCCAGGCCTGGCGGCCCAGCGGCAGCATGTTGAGTGCCAGCGCCGCAGCAGGCTGACGACGATGAACAGGGGGTTGACCGGCAGCAGCAAGCTGCTGGCCGCGCGGCATGATCATGCGGGCTCCTTCCTGGCGGAGGCGGGTGCGGCGGGAGCGGCAGGTGCGGCAGGCGTGGCCGGTGCATCTGTCTTGCCGGCCTTGCCGTCCTTGGAGGCTTCCTTGCCCTTGCCGTCCTTGGCCTTGTCTTTTTCCTTGCCCTTGTCTTTTTCCTTGCCCTTGCCGGCGCGCAGGGGTTCTGCGGCGCCTTCGGCTCGGGGTGGGTGGCGCGGTCCAGCGGCTTGAGCACCACGACGTGGCGCACGCCCTGCACGCGGCCCACGGGCTCGCAGTAGATGCGCGAGAAGGCCGAGTCGGCGCGGCGCTCCACCGAGACCACCTTGGCCACGGGCAGGCCCGGCGGGTACAGGCCATCGACGCCGCTGGTGGTCAGCAGGTCGCCTTCCTGAACATCGGCATTGCTGGGCATGAAGCGCAGCTCGATGCCGCCGGTGCGCAGCGGCGGACGGATCGCCATAGGCCACGCTGCGCCGCGCCGGTGCGCGGATTGAAGACGGGAATGGCCTGGTCGCGGTCGATGAGCAGGGTGACCTCGGCACGCAGCGGATACACGCGCGTGACCTGGCCGACCACGCCCTTTTCATCGAGCACGGGGCGAGCCCCCTGGTCGATGCCATCCACCTGGCCGCGGTCGATGACCACGCGGCGCGTATAGAGGTCGGGGCTGTCGTAGACCACCTCGCAGCGGTGCCGGGCGTGGTGAGGCGATCCGAGCGCAGTTGTTGCAGCAGCTCGCGCAGGTGGTCGTTTTCCTGGATCAGCTCGTCGGCCAGCGATGCACGCTGGGCCATGGCACCAGTTCCTTGCGCGCGGCCTGTTCGCGGGCCTGGGCATCGTCCAGCGAGCCCAGGTAGCGGCTGGCGTCGTGCACGGCCTGCACCGGCTTGAGCATCACCCATTGCACGGGGTTACAGCACGGTGGCCACGGCCACTCGCACGGGATCGGTGATCTGAAACGCGCGTCGGCCACCATCAGGAACAGCGCCAGGGCGCTGTACAGGGCCAGTTGCGAGACCCGCGAGGGCCGCCGCTTGAACAGCGAGGGCGCCGAGTGGTCCAGGGTATTGGGATTCATGCCGCCCTCCCGCGTGGCAGGGCCTCTGCCCTGCCGCACATTGCTGCAGCCTGGAAAGCACGGGCCGGTCCCGGTGCGAAGGAAGGCAGGGCAAGCATGCAGGTCACCACGGAAGGGGGAGATAAAAATCGTTGCAGTCAGACGGCTGCGGCCCCGGGCCCGCGACAACGGGCCCCGGCCTGCGCCGCATCAGTCGCTGCGTGAAGATGCTGCCCTGGCGGTCCATGGTCTCCAGCGCCATGCCGCAGCCGCGCACCACGCAGGTCAGCGGCTCTTCGGCCACCAGCACGGGCAGGCCGGTTTTCTTCGGCCAGCAGGCGGTCCAGGTCACGCAGCAGCGCGCCGCCGCCGGTGAGCTCATCATGCCGCGCTCGGCAATGTCGGCGCCCAGCTCGGGCGGTGGTCTGCTCCAGCGCGTTCTTGACGGCGCTGACGATCTGGTTGAGCGGATCGGTCAGGGCTTCCAGCACCTCGTTGGACGAGATGGTGAAGCTGCGCGGCACGCCTTCGGAGAGGTTGCGGCCCTTGACTTCCATCTCTTTGACTTCGGAGCCGGGGAAGGCCGAGCCGATGTTCTTCTTGATGGACTCGGCTGTGGGCTCGCCGATCAGCATGCCGTAGTTGCGGCGGATGTAGCTGATGATGGCTTCGTCAAACTTGTCGCCGCCCACGCGCACGGAGCCCTTGTAGACCATGCCGCCCAGGGAGATGACGCCGACTTTCAGGTGGTGCCGCCAACCGATGTCCACCACCATGGAGCCTGACGCCTCGGACACCGGCAGTCCGGCGCCGATGCCGGCAGCCATGGGTTCCTCGATCAGGTAGCACGGAGGTGGCGCCTGCCGCCTCGGCCGCGTCCTTGATGGCGCGGCGCTCGACCTGGGTGGAGCCGCAGGGCACGCAGATGATGATGCGCGGGCTGGGCGTGAGCACCGAGCGCGGATGCACCATCTTGATGAACTGCTTGATCATCTGCTCCGTGATGACGAAGTCGGCAATCACGCCGTCCTTCATCGGGCGGATGGCCTCGATGTTGCCGGGCACCTTGCCCAGCATGGCCCCTTGGCCTCGCGGCCCACCGCCTGGATCACCTTCTTGCGTGCGGCCCGCCTTCGTGGCGGATCGCGACAACGGAGGGTTCGTCCAGAACAATGCCCTTGTCGCGGGCGAAAAATCAGGGTGTTGGCTGTGCCAAGATCAATGGCAAGGTCGGTGGAGAAATACCGACGGAAAGCTCCGAACATTACGAGAGTCCTCAGCACGGCATGCTCGTCGGCCTGCCATCGCCGGGATGAAAGTTAGGGAGTCTGGATGGGGTTGGCTTTTCGCACAATGACCGGCTCGGAGAGGGTATTGCGGCAAAGCCGAGATAATACCGTATCCCCTGTGAATAACTTCTACTGCCGGGGCTTGAAATACGGGTTTACATCCCGTTGCCCCCTTCAAAAATCCTATGGCCACTGAACGCACAAGACATCGCACGCATCGCGAACCCTGGCACGACTTGAGCTCTCTCCACCGAGAGTGAGCGCATGCTAGGCCAGCTCAATGATTTTTTCGGCATCGTGGAGAAGATGCAGGCTGTGGATACTTCAGGCGTCAGCCCGCTGTCACATCCGGTCGCCGCCATCCAGGACATTGCCCTGCGTCTGCGCGAGGACATTGCCAGCGAGCCCGACCAGCGCGACGCCAACCAGCGCAGCGCACGGCCGTCGAGCGCGGCCTGTTCCTGGTCCCCAAGGTGATCGAGTAAGCGCCGCGCGCCCTCGTCACTGGCATCCGTCCCCGTTTTCCGCACCCCATACATGACCAGCAAACCACTGATCTGCACACGCTCGGCGTGTCGGCCCCTGTCGGCCCTGCTGCGCGAGCGCAAGCTCGGCGCCGTCCGAAGCCGCCCAGCATTTCCTGGCCCGGCGCCCAGGCGCAAACCAGAACCTGGGCGCCTTCGTCAGCATCGACGAAGAGGCCACCCTGGCCCAGGCCCGCGCTGCCGACGCCCTGATTTGCCCAGGGCAAGGGCGGCCGCCTGGCTGGCGTGCCATTGCGCACAAGGACATCTTCGTCACGCGCGACTTCCCGACCACGGCCTCCAGCAAGATGCTGGCCGGCTACCGCTCGCCCTTCGCGACGCCACCACGTGGTGACGCGCCCTGGCCGAGGCCGGCGCCGTGACGCTGGCAAGCTCAACTGCGATGAATTCGCCATGGGCCTCGGCCAACGAGAACTCGGCCATCGCGCCCGTGGGCTTCGGACGCCCCCGCGCCCGTGCGCAACCCCTGGAACACGGACCGCGTGCCCGGCGGCTCCTCGGGCGGCTCGGCCGTGGCCGTGGCCGCCGGCCTGGCGCCCGCCGTCACCGGCACCGACACGGGCGGCTCCATCCGCCAGCCCGCATCGTTTTGCGGCATCACGGGCATCAAGCCCACCTATGGCCGCGCCAGCCGCTACGGCATGATCGCCTTCGCCTCCAGCCTGGACCAGGCCGGTCCCATGGGCAAGAGCGCCGAGGACTGTGCGCCCTGCTGCTGTCCAGAGATGTGCGGCCCCGACCTGGACCGCGACTCCACCAGCCTGGTACGTGCCCGCAGAGGACTTCACGGCCCGCACCTGAACGACGGCATCGAAGGCCTGCGCATCGGCATCCCCCGCCGAGTTCTTCGGCGAAGGCCTGTCGGCCGACGTGCGCGCCGCCGTGGTGGATGGCGCGCTCAAGGAATACGAGAAGCTGGGCGCCCGCCTGGTGCCCATCTCGCTGCCCCCGCACCGAGCTGTCGATTCCCGTGTACTACATCCTGGCCCCGGCCGAGGCATCGTCCAACCTGTCGCGCTTCGATGGCGTGAAGTTCGGGCCACCGCGCCAAGAAACTACACTGACTTGTGTGGACAATGTACAAGAAGACCCGTGCCGAAGGCTTCGGCGACGAGGTCAAGCGCCGCCATCATGATCGGCGCCTATGTGCTGTCCGAGGGCTACTACGACGCCTACTACCTGCCAGGCGCAGAAGATCCGCCGCATGATCGCCGACGACTTCCAGGCCGCCTTCCAGCAACCTGTGCGACGTGATCGCCGGCCCCGCCGCGCCCACCGTGGCCTGGCAGCTGGGCGGAAAGAGCGACCCGCTGGCCAACTACCTGGCCGACATCTTCACGCTGCCCGCATCGCTGGCCGGCCTGCCCGGCATGAGCGTGCCCGCAGGCTTTGGCGAGGCCGGCATGCCCGTGGGGCCTGCAGCTGATCGGCAACTACTTCAAGGAAGGCCAGTTGCTCAACGCCGCCCACCGCTTCCAGCAGGCCACCGACTTTCACCTTCAAGCTCCGAAGGGCATCTGAGACCCCATGACCGCGAAACTCATCCAGGGCTATGAAGTCGTCATCGGCTTCGAGACCCACGCCCAGCTGGCCACCCAGTCCAAGATCTTCAGCCGCGCCAAGCACCGCCTTCGGCGCCGAGCCCAACACCCAGGCCTGCGCCGTGCCCGACATGGCACTGCCCGGCACGCTGCCGGTGTTGAACAAAAAGGCCGTCGAGTGCGCCATCCGGCTCGGCCTGGCGCTGGGCTCGCACATTGCGCCGCGCAGCATCTTCGCGCGCAAGAACTACTTCTACCCCGACCTGCCCAAGGGCTACCAGATCTCGCAGTTCGAGATTCCCCCGTGGTCCAGGGCGGCGAAGTGTCCTTCTTCCTCGGCGACGAGAAGAAGACCATCCGCCTGGTGCGCGCCCACCTGGAGGAAGGACCCGCCGGCAAGTCGCTGCACGAGGACTTCATCGGCCAGTCGGGCATCGATCTGAACCGCGCCGGCACGCCGCTGCTGGAGATCGTGACGAGCCCCGAACATCCGCAGCACGGAAGAAGCCGTGGCATACGCCAAGACGCTGCACCAGATCGTGACCTGGATCGGCATCTGCGACGGCAACATGCAGGAAGGCAGCTTTCGCTGCGACGCCAACGTCTCCTGTGCGCAAGCCCGGCCAGCCGCTGGGCACGCGCCGCGAGATCAAGAACCTGAACAGCTTCAAGAACATGCAGCTGGCCATCGACTACGAGATCCGCTGGCAGATCGAGGAAATCGAGGACGCCGCCGCATCCAGCAGGCCACCGTGCTGTTCGAACCCCGACACGGGCGAGACGCGCTCCATGCGCACCAAGGAAGACGCGGCCCCGACTACCGCTACTTCCCCGACCCGGACCTGCCGCCGCTGGTGGTCGCGCCCGAGTGGGTGGAACAGGTCAGGGCCGACATGCCCGAGCTGCCGCGCGCCCATGGCCGCGCGCTTTGTCGAGCAGTACGCCCTGCCCGAGTACGACGCCACCACGCTGACGCCAAAGCCAGGCCATGGCCGCCTACTTCGAGGACACGGCCCGGGCCTGCAATGCGCCCAAGCTGGCCAGCAACTGGATCATGGGCGAGATCTCGCGCCGCCTGAACACGAGGAAATCGGCATGGAGGCCGCCAAGTCTCCAGCGCCCAGCTGGCCGCGCTGATCCAGCGCATCGGCGACGGCACCATCTCCAACAACGCCGCCAAGCAGGTGTTCGAGGCGCTGTGGAGCGGTGAAGGCAGCGATGTCGATGCCATCATCGAGGCCAAGGGCCTCAAGCAGAATGAACGACACGGGCGCCATGGAGAAGATCATCGACGAGGTGATCGCCGCCAACCCGGCCAACGTGGAGCAGTACCGCGCAGGCAAGGACAAGGCCTTCAACGCCCTGGTCGGGGGCCAGGTCCATGAAGGCTTCCAAGGGCAAGGCCAACCCGGCGCAGGTCAACGAGCTGCTCAAGGCCAAGCTGGCCTGACCGGCCGCAGCGGGCGCCCCCACACGCTCCGGGGGGGCGCCTGCCTCAATCCACCGAGGCGCCCGACTGCCGCACGGCCTGCCCCACTGCGTGATCTCGGAGGCCACGAAGGCATCCATCTCGCGGGGTGTGGTGGGTGCGGCTTCCGAGCCCCGGTCGCTGATGAACTTAACTTGCGCATCTCGGGGCTGCGCAGGATGGCCACGGCCTCTCTCGGTTGAGCCGGTCTATCACTTCCTGCGGCGTGCCCTTGGGCGCCATCAGGCCCAGCCAGCCCACGGCCTCGAAGCCCCGGAACTCGGGCAGGCCCGATTCGGCAATGGCCGGCACCTCGGGCAGCTGGCTGGAGCGGGCGCTGGAGGTCACGCCCAGCGGCACGGCCTTGCCCGCCTGGATATTGGGCAGGGCGGCCGTCACCGAATCCACCAATCAGCGGCACCTGGCCGCCCACGAAGTCCGCCTGCGCGGGGCCGCTGCCCTTGTAAGGGGATGTGCTCTATCTGTAATCTTGGCGCGCGCCTTGACCATCTCGGCGCTCAGGTGCTGGGTGCCGCCGATGCCGGCGCTGGCGTAGTTCCAGCGGCCCGGCTCGGCACGCGCCTTGTCCACCAGATCTTTCATGGATTGGATGCCCGCACCCGGGTGCGCCAGGAAACACCAGCGGCACCCTTGGCGATCAGCGTGATGCCCAACAGGTCGGTGCGCGGGTCGAAATTCACCTTCTTGTACAGCGTCTGGTTCACGGCCATGGCACTGCCGGCCACGAGCAGCGTGTAGCCGTCGGCCGGGCTGCGCACCACCTGCTCGCTGCCGATGTTGCTGCCGGCCCCGGCCTTGTTCTCCACCACCAGCGGCCTGGCCCAGCTTCTGGGCGAGCTTTTCAGCCAGCGCGCGCGCAAAGATGTCCGTGGCCTGCCCGGGCGGGAAGGGCACGATCAGGCGGATGGGCTTGTCGGGATAGGCGGCGCTGGCCGGCAATGGCCAAGGCGGCGGCGGCCAAGCGCAGGCTGCGGCGGCCAGAATGATCTGCTTTCATGGTGTTGTTGTCTCCTGCGGGCCAGTTTAGCGGGCGGCATGCCCGCTGCAACCCGCACGCCGCTGTCCCCGCAGCCAACAGCGCACCAAGCCATCTGCCGGAACAATCGGCGCACACCACAGGAGACTCCATGACCGCCAGCACCGACCGCGCCTGCACATCCCCGCCTGCCCTGGGCCGACTCCCCTGAAACCGTGGGGCCTGGGCAGCGCGCGCCTGGCGCGCCTGTCGGCCCGGCTGCAGCGCGGCGTGGGGACCGGCGAGATCCCGGGCGCCGTGGCCCTGGTGGCACGGCGCGGCAAGCTGGCCTACCTGGAGAGCTTCGGCCTGCTGGACCCCGAGGCCGGCACGGCCATGCGGCCTGATGCCCATCTTCCGCATCGCCTCCATGAGCAAGCCCATCACCTCGCTGGCCATCATGAATGCTGGCCGAGCAGGGGCGGCTGTCCATCATCGAGCCTGTGGAGCAGTACCTGCCCGAGCTGGCCGCGCTGCGCGTGGGCCTGGAGCGCGCGCCGCTGGCGCGGCCCATCACGCTGCAGGACCTGCTGCGCCACACCTCCGGCATTCCCTATGGATTCGCCGGCACCGAACACCCCCGTCAAGAAGATGTACCTGGATGCGGGCCTGTTCAGCGGCAAGTTCACCAATGCGCAGTTCATCACCAGGCTCGCGCAGCTGCCGCTGGTGGCCCAGCCCGGCGAGACCTGGGAATACGGCATGTCCACCGACGTGCTGGGCCGCGTGGTCGAGGTGGTCAGCGGCCAGGGACGCTGGCCGCCTTCGTGCGCGAGCACATCACCGGGCCGCTGGGCATGGCCGACACGGGCTTTCATGCGCCCGACAGCGAGATCGCACGCGCCGCGCGGCCCAGCCCGAAGGGCCGCAGAAACAGATGCCGCCCATCCCCCCGGTCACGCGCGCCATGATGTTCGAGTCGGGCGGCGGCGGCATGGTCTCGACCATGGCCGACTATGCGCGGCTGTGCCTGTTCTGGTGCAACGGCGGCACGCTGGACGGCGGTGCTTGCGCCTGGTCTCTCGCAAGACCGTGGAGCTGATGACCACCAACCACCTGCCCGCCAGCGTGCGCATGGGACCGGACATGGCGTAATTTCGGCGCCCAGCTTGCCCTCGCCCGAGGTGGGCCAGGGCTTTGGCCTGGGCTTTGCGGTGCGCACGGCGCCCGGCCTCAACCCGCTGCCGGGCAGCGTGGGCGATTTCTCGTGGAGCGGCATCTACGGCACCTTCTTCTGGGTGGACCCGAAGGAGGATTTGTTCGCCATCCTCATGATGCAGTCCATGGCCCAGCGCATTCCCCTACCGCTGGGTGATGCGCGAGGGCGTGTACCAGTCCGTGGTGGACCTGAGCCGGCAGGCGCGCCGCACCGAAAGGGTGCAAAGCCCATGCTGCCAGCAAGAGCGGCGTCCCTTCCTAAAATGACGCGCTTTTGCAGCCCTCCCCCCGGGGCCGCGCAGGCAAAGACAAAAAGACAACAAGGCCATGGGCTGGAACAGAAAAGCATGGGGGCCGGTGGTGCCACGCCCCGCGCCTGCGGACATGTGGCGCGTGGCCATGGGCTCCATCGTGGGCAATGGGGCTGGCCACGGCCCTGGTCTGGCTGGCGCATGCGGGCACCTGGGATCTTCCCCTGCGCCTGTTCGCGCCACTGGGTTGCCACGGCCGTGCTGCTGTTCGCCGTGCCCACCAGCCCGCTGGACCCAGCCCTGGTCCTGCGTGGTGGGCATCCGGTGTCGGCGCTCTGGGCCCTGTTTCGTGCTGCAGATGGTGCCCGCCCCAGCTGGCCCCTGCACTGGCCGTGGGCGCGCCATAGGCTGCATGCTGCTGACGCGCTCGCTGCACCCGCCAGTGGCGCCATGGCCCTGCTGACGGTGCTCAACGCCAAGGCCTCGCTGGCCGCCGGCTGGATGCTGCCCTTTCTGCCCGTGGGCGCGCTGACACTGGGGCTGGGTCCTGGCGGCACGGCGCTCCACCGCGCCACGGGCCGGCGCTATCCCCACCATGCCGACACGGCGCCCAAGGCCGCGCCCGCCGATGCGGCCCACCGCCATGCCTCGCGCCTGGGCCTGTCCCATGCCGATCTGGAGGCGCTGCTGCTGCGCTTCGGCCAGGAAAACAACCTGGAAGCCGATGACCTGGCCGTAGCTGCTGGCCGCCGCCGAGGAAAACCGCCATTCCGAGCATCGCCTGGGCGGCGTGTGCGCTGCGCCCAGCTGATGACGCGCGATCCCGTGAGCTGCTCCTTGGACGACGACGTGCACGCCGTGGCCGCACGCTTTCGCGCGGCACCCGGCCAAGAGCCTTCGCCGGTGCTGAAATGAACGCCGATGGCGGCCTGGCGGCACAGGTCTCCCGTGCCGAGCTGTACGAGTGGCTGTGGATGAGCCCCGTGCGCCCGGCGAATCGGCGGCAAAACCTTCTTTGTTTGAACTGGCTGGGCCAGCGCCTGCCCGGCAAGACCCGGGCCGCGCCCCGCCTGTCGGAGCTGGGGGGGGGGGGGGCTGCCCCAGCTGGTTCATGCGCCTGAAACTCAGCGTGGACGAAGACACGCCCGTGGGCCAGTTGCTGGGACGCCCTGGCCCGGCACAGCGTGCCCTGCAATTCCCGTGATGCGCGAAGGCCGGCTGACCGGCCTGATCACGCGCACGGATCTGAATGCGGCTGCTGCTGCAGCCGGGCAGATAGGGCGACCCGGCAATGCGCCAGTTTCAGGAAGTGCGCCCAAGCGCAGCATCCTGAAACCTGGCCATCAGAACAGCACGCGGCAGCGGATGGTGCCGGGAACCTGGGTCAGTTTCAGTCCTCGACGACCGCCAGGCCCGAGGACTGGGCCGCCAGGTCGATCACACACATAGCCCACCTTCCTCGTCGGTGCGCAGGTACTGGCCGGCGATGTTGATGCCGTTCTCGGCAAACACCTGGTTGATGGCCGACAGCACGCCGGGCTGGTTGTGGTGCACGTGCAGGATGCGGTTTTTTTTTCTGGCCGGGGTGGGCGGGCAGGGCCACTTCGGGGGGAAGTTCACCGCCGAGGGTAGTGGTGCCGTTGTCGCTGTACTTGACCAGCTTCTCGGCCACTTTCCAGGCCGATGTTGGCCTGGGCTTCCATGGTGGAGCCCCCACGTGCGGGGTCAGGATGACGTTGTCCAGGCCGCGCAGGGGCGAGACGAATTCATTCCTTCATCCTTGTTGCTGCGCGGCTCGGTGGGGAACACGTCCCGATGGGGGGGGGGGGGGGGCGGGGGGGGGGGGGGGGGTGGTGTGTTTTGGGGGGGGGGGGGGGGGGGGGGGGGTGGGGGGGGGCGCCCCTGCAAGCTTGCACGGCCTTCAGGGCCTCGGCCAGGCGGTCTCGATTTGGGATTGGGGGTGTGAGGTTTCCACCAAGACGGTGCCGCGCGAGGCATTGATCAGGATATGACGGCCGGGCTTTGCATGGCCGCGATTTCCTTGGTATGCCGATCATCCAACTGGGGATGTGAGGGCAGCTCGGGCACGTGCTGGGTGACGATGTCGCTGCCGGCAGCAGATCGGCCAGCGATGCGGGCCTGGCGCGCATTGCCCAAGGGCAGCTTGGTGGACACGTCATGGAAGAGCCACCTGCATGCCCACCGACTCGGCCATCACCGACAGCTGGGTGCCGATGGAGCCGTAGCCACGATGCCCAGCGTCTTGCCCGCGGATTTCGTAGGAATTCTCGGCGCTCTTGAGCCAGCCGCCGCGGTGGGGCGGAGGGCGTTCTTGGCAGGCACGCCGCGCAGCAGCAGGATGGCTTCGGCCAGCACCAGCTCGGCCACACGAGCGCGTGTTGGAGTAAGGCGCGTTGAAGACCACCACGCCGCGCTCGCGCCGCCGCGTCCAGGTCCACCTGGTTGGGTGCCGATGCAAAAGCAGCCAAACGGCCACGAGCTTTTTGCGCGGCGGCAAACACGTCGGCCGTCAGCTGCGTGCCGCGAACGGATGCCGACCGAAGTGCACGTCGGCGATCTTGCGCTTGAGCTCCTCGCCTTCCAGCGCGCCCGTCACGGTCTCCACATTGGTGTAGCCCGCATTGCGCAGCACTTCGAGTGCGGAAGGATGGATGCCTTCGAGCAGCAGGAACTTGATCTTCGATTTAACTCCAGCGACGTTTTGGTCATGGGCGAGCCCTCTCTAGTCAGTCAGAAATCAGAGCGAGCATTACAGAGCGGATTCGGGAAGCCGCTCTACAGCCGGTAGGCCCAAAGCCTGCGGCGCCCGCAAGCGGTGAGGTGTTGTGGGGGGGTTTTCCTCCAAGCGAGAAACCATGCGCGCTGCGGCCATGAACGCCCCGCACATCCAGCAGGCGCTCATTGCAGGACGGGGCGCATGCCACAGGAGCACGCGCACACTTCGAGATTGGCGCGAAATGTAAAACATTGAGAAACCGGTGCGGCCCCGTGCGCGGCAGCCTTCCTAGAATTCGCGCGTCTGTGTCCGGCGGCTTTCAAATCAATAGCAACAGAACAGTCCTGCAGGCGGGCCGGGCACGCCCTTGTTTTACGAACCAACCGAGGATTCCGATGATTACAAACATGCTGAATGCGCAGGATCGAGGACCTGCTGGTGCAGGTGGTGCGCGTGGTGCTGCTGGTGTTCTCCCTGCTCGTGCTGGTGGGCATGGCGCTGTGGACCTGGGAGAGCTTCAGGCCCGGCAAGGCCGAGGCGCCCCAGGCCGTGGCCCAGGAATTGAACTGGGAAGGACGCCAGGCCCGACCTGCAGTTTTTCGTCGTGGACGAAACCAGCCGCGACCTGGGCGCGGGCGGCGGCGAACCCGCCATGGAAAAGCGCCTGGCCGATCCGGCGCTGCGCCCCGCCTTCCAGCAAGGCCGACGCCCTGGTGCGCGCCTACGTGAACAAGATGATCACCGCGCGGCGTGAGCGCACCGAGCGGGACAATCAGGCCCGGGGCCTGGCGGCCGCTGCACCCGCTGCTGCAAGGCGACGCCCCTGCCGTCCGAGGCCGATGTGCAGCGCGCCGCATCCAGGAGCGCGGGCAGCGACGAAGGCGATGCCGGGGCCGTGGATGCGGCGGCCGACGCAGCGGCTGCCGCAGCCGCCTCCACCGGCGAGGAAGATGGCTGGATGGTCGAGCCCCGTGGATACCGCCGCCGCCATCCACGAGCGCGCCCAGGCCGCCGAGCTGGAACATGGCAAGGGCGCCTATGCGGCCTATGTTGCAGGGCCTGCCCGCCGCGGCTGGAGCAGGTCTTCGGCAATGCCGCGCTGGAGCCGCGGCTGCAGGCGCAGACGGCAGCAGATCCTGTCCACGGTGCTGCTGAACTACAACACGCTTGTCCACTGGACAATGCGGGCCGCGCGCGCTGCGCGGCGAGGACAGCCACGGCAGCAGCTCCTGTGAAGGAGCGCTTCGGCGGCCGTGGAGACGGCCTTCTGGAGCACATGCTGATGTCATTCCTCGTGCTGGTGGTGGTGATGGTGCTGGTGTCTTCATCCGCATGGAGCGCCACCTGCGCGTGATCAGCCAGCAGCATGGCCAGGCACCGCGCCAGCCCTGAGGCCTTGCGCTATCGTTGCCGCTTTCCTTTTTGCTTGCCGCCTATCCGCATGACACGCAACACCACCACTTCCCATCCATCCGCAATTCCTGGGCCCGCATTCGCCCTGCCGGAGCGCCTTCAAGCCGGAGGCCACTGAGCCAGGCCCAGATCGAGCATACTGGCCGACGCCGCGCGCTGGGCGCCTTCGGCCTGCAACAAGACAGCCCTGGCACTTTGCCTATGCGCTGCGCGGCGATGCGAAACTGGCAGGCCTTCAGCACCATTCACCAACGAGTTTCAACCGCCGCTGGTGCCTGGAGGCGGGCGCGCTGAATCGTGCTGATGTCCGACCGCCAGGCCTCGCCCGGCAAGCACAGCTTCGAACGCGGGCTGCGCCTGGGGCTACCTGGCGCTGGAAGCCCACGCCATGGGCCTGGCCACGCCACGCCATGGGGCGGCTTCTCGGCCGACGCCGCCCGCGAGGTGCTGCGCCTGCCCGAGCACCCTGGAGCCCGAGGTGGTGATCGCCGTGGGCTGGCGTGGCGCGATGCGGCCACCCCTGCCCGACGATCTGCGCGCGCGCGAGGTGCCCTCGCCCCGCAAGCCGCTGGCCGAAAGTGCTGAGCGCCGGCCCCGTGGCCACGGGCGGCTGACGGCGGGGTTCCAAGTCCTACGCCGCTTTGCGGGGATGCCCCGGATGGCCTTGCCCAGGCCCCCCGGGGCTACACTGGTCCACAGGCCTGCGGCGCAGCAGGCGTCCATGACCCCAAGGAGTTGCCATGACCCCATCCACCAGCCCCAATCTCGACAAGCTGGCGCAACATCGTCCAGAAGTTCGGCGCAAGCTCCTTCACCACGGACCAGTGGCCAGCGAATACGACGACGCCCCGGCCACGGCGGAAAGCACCGAGCAATTCGACGCCCTGCTGCAGAGCGCCACGCGGCCGCGTGCTGGGCATCCATGCCGTGCCTGGAAGCGGCGGCCAGGGCCACGGCGCCACCGTCTGGCAGCCCCGGCCTGAGCGCGCCGGCGGCGCAAAGCACGGCGCCCGCTACACTCGCTGCGGCCGGCACGGTGCCGGCGCGCAGTTTCCTTTTGATGTCCTCACTCTCTCCCCATACCTGTCTGCAGCTGTCCGTGGCAGCCAGTGCCTTGCTGGTGCTCGCCTTTCCATCGGCTGGGTCTGGCACGGCACGCGCGCCCTGCCCGCGGATTCGCGCGATGGCCGCAGCGCCCGGTGCATGGCGGCCCTGTTCGCCCTGGGCGCCCTGGCCTGGCTGGCCTACGGCCTGTACACGGGCTATGCCGTGCTGTGGAAGGCAGACGCGCTGATGCTGTTCGCCCAGCAAGGCGCGCTGCTGCGCCTGCCGTTTCTGATCGGCGGATCTGGCCTGGGTGGCCCGCGCTGCTGGTCACGCGCGTGCTGCGCAATGCTGGGCCGGGCCGGATCGGCATGAGGCGGAGCAAGACCCCCACGGTGCTGAGCGCTCAGGGCGCCGCCACCTCCTTGGGCAGCACATAGGCGCGCACGCTGTCCCGGCCTTGGTGCCGGTACGAAACTCCATGCCCACCCGCCACCACACCGACCAGGTACTGGCGCTGGTCCGTGCCCAGGGTAGGTCATTGGCGTGGCCTGGCCGCCTGCGGGCAGGCGGTCCTGCCAGAGCTGGCGACCCCGCTGTCCACGTCATAGGCGCGCAACATAGTTGTCCAATGCCCCCGAGTAAAGGCCACGCCGCCAGCGGTCATCACCGGGCCGCCAATGCCGGGCACGCCCATGCGAAAGCCCAGCGGCAGCGGGCTCCAGGTCACGCGGCGTGCCGTTGCGGCGCTGCCAGACGATCTGGCCCGTGGCGCAGGTCGGCACCCGCCCACAAAAGCCCCAGGGCGGCGCCTGGCAGGGAATGCCCAGCGGCGAGACAAAGGGCTTGAGCCGCACCGCAAACGGTGCGCCGAAGTTTTCGTTGAGCGCGGGCAGGCCGTCCTTGGCGGGCCCGCCGTCCTGCACCAGCAGCGAGGTATCGTCCGCACGCGGCACCAGGGTTCCGAGACGAAGGCCAGCCGCGTGGGCGTGGCAAACACCACCTGCCGGCGCGGGTCCACGGCCACGCCGCCCCAGTTGAAGACGCCGAAATTGCCCGGATAGATCAGCGACCCCTGCTCCGAGGGCGGCGTGAAGCGCCCCTCGTAGCGCAGGCGGCGAAAGGCCAGCCGGCACCCCACAGTTTTTGCTCGAAGGGGGCTGGCGCCCCACATGTCGCGCTCGGTCAGGGCCGGGGGGTTGAAGCTCAGCTGCGAATGCGGCTGCGTGGGCGCCGTGCGGTCGCCGCGTGCCGCGCCCTGCGGCGCGGCCACCTCGGGTGACGGGCAGCAGCGGCTGGCCCGTGCGCCGGTCCAGCACGAACAGCTCGCCCTGCTTGGTGGGCTGCACCAGGGCGGGCACGCTGTGGCCGCCGATCTCCAGGTCGATCAGGCTGGGCTGCGAGGGGGGCACGTCGTAGTCCCAGAGATCGTGGTGCACTGTCTGGAACACCCAGCGCACGGCGCCCGTGGCAATGTCCAGCGCCACCCACACCGAGGACGAATACTGCTCGGCCCGGCGCTGCGCCGCCCCGCCCCATTGGTCGGGCGGGCGCATTGCCCATGGGCACGAAAACCAGGCCCAGCGTCTCGTCCACGCTGGAGATGGAAACCAGCTGTTGGGCGAGCTGGGCACATAGGTCTGCCCGGGGGGCAGTGGCGTGCTGTTTGCCTGGCGCCCCGGGTCCCAGGCCCACAGCAGCGCGCGCCGAGCGGATGTCGAACGCACGGATCACGCCCGAAGGCTCGCGCGTGGAAAGGTTGTCCAGCACCGTGCCACCCACGATGATGCGGTCTCGCGCCACCACCCACGTACGAGGTCGAGTAGTACGAGCCCGGCTTGCGCCTCGGGCATGCCCTGCCAGAGGGTCGATCTGGCCTGGCCGCCCGCCACATTGCTGCAGGTCTGGCCATCTGCGGGATTGAGCGCGACCACCTTGCGTCGGCCGTGGCCATGAAACAGCTTGGCGGTGCAGCGGCCGTCATACGCCAGGGGCTGCAGAAGCCGAAGCCGTGGATGCGGCGGTGGGTGAAGGCATGGCGCTGCGCGCCGGACTTCCTTGCAGCCAGCGCACAACGCCGCCGAATGCGTCTGCCCTGCCGCCGCATCGAACTGCGCGGCACGCCTGCGCGGACTGGTAGGACAGGCCCCGGCAGGTCAGATGCTGCAGCGCCAGCCCCATTGGGCATGGGCAGGTCGCGCCGCCACAGCTGCCTTGCCCGTGTAGGTGGCACTCGAGCGCAAATCACCGATTGATGGGGCGTGCACAGGAACAGGCGCTCGCCGATCTTCAGCGGCGGCGTGACCTCGAACGTGGTTTCTTCTTCGGGATCGGGGATCGCGGGGGGGGGGGTGTCGGGTTTGCAGGACGCGCACCGATCGATCGCCCGTGCGGAAACTCCCAGGCCAATTGCAGCAGCCGCACGTTGTGCGGGCCGATCTGGCGCAGCGGCGAATAGCGCTGGCCCGCTCCGGTGCGGCCATAGGCATGCCATTCGCCTCGGGCACGGCATCGGTGGCAAAATCGCCCTGCAAGCACCGGCGGGCTGCGCAGGCCACCGGGCATCGGAGGCCACCATGGACATGTTATCTGCCACGCCGTGACCTGGCCGTCGGCCGGCAGGTCCCGACGCGGCGGCGCGGCCGCACCCGCGGCGCAAACTGGCCCTGGGTTTCATGGGCATCGCGCTGGCGCCCGAATGACAGGCCCGCAAGAATGGCCGTGCCCAGCACCACCAGGCGCCAGCGCCGCATGGGCCGGTGCCAGGCCCGGTTTCTGGGCCCATGTCGGGCTCATGGCGCAGTCGCAACGCACCGACCAGGGCAGCACCAGCAAGCAGGCCATCAACCAGGGCACACCCAGGCGCCCCGCCAGCGGCCACCAGTCCAGCCCTATCTCCCCAGGACCGCCCACAGCGCGGTGCCCAAGCAGCCACAGGCGCAATACTGCCACAGCGCCGCCGCCGAACGGCGCGCCACGCCCAGGCCCACGGCCAACAGCAGGGGGCACACCTGCCACCCACGTAGTAGCCGCTTGCCCCCGGCCCACAGCAGCTGGGCGCCTCCCCAGGCCAGCCAGGCACGGCGGCCCACAGCACAGCACCGTCAACCATCGCCATGCCGTCATGCATGCTCCCTTCTCGCGGCGGCCCGGCACCAGTGGCTGCAGCGCACACCAGCAGCCAGGCCCTGAGGGCCGGGAAAATCCGTGGCCGGGAATTGTAGTGACAGCCTAGTAACCAGGGTCCGCCGCAATGGCAGCGCTTGCAGGGGGACGAATCCCGATTCACGCGCACCGGGCGTGCGGCAGGCCGTTCGCGCCAGACGGGGACAAGACAGGGGGCAAGGGCCGCTCAGCGGCCCGTGGGAGCACGCAGCGGCGGCAGGCCCCGCGCTCCACAGCGCACGCAGCGGCACGAGCTCGGCATCGAAGCGCTGGTTGATGCGGCTTTTTTTCCTGCTCCTGCTGCTGGGAAAAATGAAGCGCTGTCTGCTCTTCTGCTGCTGCGGTTTTCATCGAGCTGGCGGCGCAGGGGAAGCGGGGGCCTTGGACGGGTCCTTGCGGTATGAACTCCATCTCGCCATCGATCTTGACGCGATGGGCCTGCAGCTCCTTGTATGCGATGGCGCGCCAGGTTGGCGACCTGGTCGGTGTTCTGCGACAGGGCCTTCGGCGCGTTCGGCGTCGTGCGTGGCCTGGTTGGGATAGCGCGCAATCAAGCGCGCGCTCGCGTGAGCGCTCCTCGCGGCACACGACGCGCTGTTTCGGCCTGCTCGCGGCGGCGCTGGGCATCGAGTTCGGCGCGGCTCGTTGTCGGTCAGCGTGGGACCGACGCGGCGCAGCTCCCACGCCGGAGCTGCCCAGCACACGCTGGTCGCGGTCCACGCATTCGCAATCGGCGGATCTGCCGTCCTGGCGCCGGCCTTGGCATCGGTGCATGCATAGATGCCTGGCCGGCACGCCCGGCATCCAGGGCAGCAGGCAGGGCCAACCGTGGCACCAGCCCAGGGCGCCACCACAGGAACCGTGCATTGCAAACGCCTTGTTCATCAAACCCTTATTCCTTGTCGTTGACTCCGTAACGCTGGCGGTAGGCCAGCACGCGCTCATGGTGGCGCTGCCTTCGCTTGCCGCCCTGAATCTCAAGATAAAGCAATAAGTCTGCCAACTTTGCAATGGTGGGCCAGACCTTGCATACCAGCTGATTGCGCACGTACTGCACGGCGCTGTGGGGCACGTCCCTGGCCATTCTCGGTGGCCATTTCCTGGCGGTCCAGCGCGATCGCCACGGCATGCGGCGTGGCGCCTGCGGCGCGGATGATGGCGATGACTCGCGCGCGGCCGTGCCGGCGCATCATCACGTCGTCCACGATCAGCACGCGGCCCTTGAGGGGCGCGCCCACCAGGGTGCCGCCCTCGCCGTGGGTCCTTGGCTTCCTTGCGGTTGTACGCAAAGGGCTTGTTCAGGGGTCCCATGCGGAGCCAGCTCCACGGCCACGGTGGCGGCCAGCGGAATGCCCTTGTAGGCGGGGCCCGAAGATCATGTCGAACTCGATGCCGCTGGCTGCGATGGCTTTTGCATAGAATTCGGCGAGGACGGCCCATCTTGCCGCCGTCATCGAACAGGCGGCATTGAAGAAGTACGGCTCATGCGCCCGGTCCTTGCGTCTTGAACTCGCCGAAAACGCAGCACCCCTGCGTCAACGGCGAAATTGCAACAAATTCCTGCGCCAGACGGCCTGTGTCATCGGCCTGCAGATTACTCACCACCATGGATTCATCCTTGTTACAAATTGACCAGCCTCAACCTCAACGGCAATCCGCTCGGCCTCGACCAAGGGGCGCGTCGAAGCCTGGGATCGAGGCCACTGCGCCGGATTGTATTTGCGTGCAGGAAATCAAGGCCCAGGCCGCCGACATGACCGGAAACGCTTCGAGAGCTGCTAGCTGGCTGGCGGCCTGCGCGGCCACATTCCACTACGCCGAGAAAAAAAGGGCTACTCGGGCGTGGGCGTCTACAGCCGCCACGAGCCCAGCGATGTCGTGGTCGGCTTCGGCTCGCACGAGTTCGACGCCGAGGGCAGCTATGTGGAGGCGCGCTTCGACACGCCCGCGCGCTAGCTGTCCATCATTCAGCGCCTACTTTCCCAGCGGCAGCTCGGCGAACTGCGCCAGACGGCCAAGTTCGCGCTTCCTGGCCGAAATGCACGAGCACCCTGATGCGCATGAAGGGCGAGCGCGAGTTCATCTGTGCGGCGACAATCAACATCGCCCACAGCAGATCGAAACCTCAAGACCCTGGGCGCAGCAAACCAGAAAAAACAGCGGTTTCACGCCCGAAGAGCGCGAGGTGGTGGACGCTCACGAAGGATGACAAAAGTTTCACAAAAAATGATCCCACGGGCGGTCTTGTGGACGTTTATCGCCTGCTCCAGCCCGACAACCACGGAACGCCTGCTACACATGGTGGAGCAACCCGAGGCCAGGCCTATGCCAACAACGTGGGATGGCGCCTGGACTACCACCGTGGCCACCCCGGCCATCGCCGCACTGGCACGCACCGAGCACATCTACAAGGATGGATGAAGTTCTCGGACCATGCGCCAGGTGGACCATCGGCTATGACATGAAGGTGAGTGAGCGCAGGTGCGGCTCGCGCCGCCCCTTGTCCCTTGTGACCCCAGGCAGCACTCACTCCAGCGCCTTGCCATGTCCTCCAAACCAAACCTTCTGGCATCGCCGAAGACCATCATGGTCCCTTGTCCATGGTAGAAAAAGCTCGTTGTCCAGGCCCGCATAGCGGCCGCCATGGAGCGCTTGTTTGACGATCACCGCGTATTGGCCTTGTAGGCCTCCAGGATTGGGCATGCCGTAGATGGGGCTGCCCTTGACGTGTGCGGCGGGACCGTTCACCAACGTCGTTGGCGCCCAGGATGATGGCCACGTCGGCCTGGGCCGAACTCGCTGTTGATGTCCTCCATCTCGAAGACCTGGTCGTAGGGGACCTCGGCCTCGGGCCAGCAGCACGTTCATGTGGCCGGGCATGCGGCCCGCCACGGGATGGATGGCGTAACTTCACCGTCACGCCGCGCTCGGTGAGCTTGTCGGCCAGGCTTCTTGGACCGCATGCTGGGCACGCGCCACGGCCAGGCCGTAGCCGGGCACGATGACCACGGTCTCGGCATTGCCAGGACGAAGGCCTGCATCGTCGGCGCTGCCGCTTTTTCACGTTGCGCTGCTGCTGGGAGCCTGCCGCCGCGCTGGTGGCCTCGCCGCCGAAGCACGCCCAGGATCACGCTGAAGAACGAGCGGGTATCATGGCCTTGCACATGATGTAGCTCAGGATGGCGCCCCGAGCCTGCCCACCAGCGAACCCGCAATGATCAGCATGCTGTTGTTCAGCGAGAAGCCGATGCGCCCGCCGCCGCCCAGCCCGAGTAGCTGTTGAGCATGGACACGACCACCGGCATGTCCGCGCCGCCAATCGGGAATGATCAGCTGCACGCCCAGCAGCAGGCCCAGGGCGATGACCAGCACGATGGTCCATCCAGCTTTGGCTGTGCCAGAAGCCGACAGACGAAGAAGGAGCTGCTGCCAGCCCCAGCACGGCGTTGAGCGCATGCTGGCCCTTGAACTGCACGGGCGCGCCCTGGAAACAGGCGGAACTTGTACTTGCCGCTGAGCTTGCTTGAAGGCGATCACCGAGCCCGTGGAAGGTCACGGCGCCGATGAAGGCGCCCAGCGCCAGCTCCACGCGGTTGCCGCCCGGAATGGCGCCGCCCTTGGCCGTGATGGCAAAGGCCCACGGCTCGGCCACGGCGGCCACGGGCGATGAACACCGCCGCCCAGGCCGATCATGCTGTGCATGAAGGCCACCAGCTCGGGCATACTTGGTCATCTCCACGCGCTGGGCCATGACGGCACCGGCCGTGCCGCCGACCAGCAGGCCCAGCAGCACACCCAGCCCCAGGCCCAGAGCGTTGCCGCGGCCAGCTGCTACGATGAGCGCCGCGCGTGGTCAGCACGGCGATCACCATGGCCGGCCATGCCGAACAGGTTGCCGCGTATGGAGGTGGTGGGATGCGACAGCCCCTTGAGCGCCTGGATGAAGCAGACGCTGGCCAACCAGGTTAGAGCAACGTGACGAGGTTCATGCTCATGACTGGCCCCTCCGCTTGGCATCCTTGCCGTCCTTGGCCGGAGCGCTCTTGCGCTCTTTCTTGCGGAACATCTCCAGCATGCGCCGCGTGACCAGGAAGCCGCCGAACACGTTGACCGCGGCCAGCGCCCACGGCCAGCACACGCCCATGGTCTTGCCCAGGCCCGTTTCCGTGAGCGCCCGCCAGCCAGCATGGCGCCGACGATGACGATGGCCGAGATGGCATTGGTTCACCGCCCATCAGCGGCGTGTGCAGCGCGCGGGCGTGACGGTCCAGACCACGTGGTAGCCCACGTAGATGGCCAGCACGAAGATGATGAGATGGATGATGGTGGGGGATACGGCTTCCATGTCATTTCCTCCGCAGCTGGCCTTCATGGGCATTCAGGCACGCGGCCACCGATGTCGTCCTCCATGTCCACATGCAGCGGCCATCCTTGTTGATGATGAGCTTGAGAAAATCGAGCACATTGCGTGCATATAACAGGGCCGAGGCATCGGCCGCCACCATGGCGGGCAGGTTGGTCAGTCCTCACGATGGTCACGCATGCGTGACCACGGTCATTGCCCGGCCTGGGTCAGCGGGCAGTTGCCGCCGCGCTCTGTGCCGCCAGGAGCCACGATGACGGCGCCGGGCTTCATGGCCTGCACCATCTCGGCCGTGACCAGCACGGGAGGCGGGCCGGCCCGGGATCAGCGCCGTGGTGGGTGATGACCACGTCGGCCTGGGCCACGCGCTTGGCCACCTCGGCCTTCTGGCGGTCCAGCCAGCTTTGGCGGCATGGGGCGCGCGTTAGCCGCCCACGTCATTCGGCGGCCCTCCTTTTCCTCGGCGGTCTCCGTAGGGCACGTCGATGAACTTGCCGCCAGGGATTCGACCTGTTCGCGCACGCTGGGCCGCACATCGCTGGCCCTCGATCACGGCGCCCCAGGGACGCTTGGCCGTGGCAATGGCCCTGCAGGCCGGCACGCCCTCGACCAGCACCACGACGCGCGCGGCCCTTCACCGTGCCGGCCGCCGTCATCAGCATGGGAAAGAAGCGCCTGGTACTGGTTGGCCGCAATCATCACGGCCTTTGTAGCCGGCGATATTGGCCTGGCTGCGACAGCACGTCCATGCTCTGCGCACGCGTGGTGCGCGCGGAGCCGCCTCCAGCGCATAGGCCGTCACTCCCGCGTCGGCCAGGCGCTGCAGGCTGCGGGCTGGAACGGGTCCAGCATGCCGACCAGCGTTGCGCCCTTGCGGATTGCCGGGGCAAAACTACTCGTCCTCCGAAGGGATACGGACCTTGAGCACCCAGGTCGGCGCCCAGGGCGCCCTGGCCACATCGACGATCTCCGCGCCCGCTGCCTCGTACAAGGCATCGGGCACGCTGGCCGCCACTCCCCTCCCCGCCCCCGCCTGCACGCGCAGCACATGGCCTTGCGCACGCAGCTTCTTGGACGGTCTCGGGGGTCGCAGCCACCCGGGTTTCTCTCCTGCCATCGGTCTCGGCAGGCTCGCCAATCAACATACCGGTTCTCCCTCGCGTGATTGCCGGTACCCGCCTGCATTGCGCAGGTTGGCGGCCCGGCCCATCCTCGAAAAAAAATCCTTGCGTGCCTGCATCGGGGGCAGGCTGGCTTGGCGGCACGGCTAGCTTGTAAACACGGCGGCGTTGCCGCAGCCACGGGGTCTGCCCGCGAGGCTGTCCTCCCTGTCCGTCCACAGGACCTGGATTGCCACGAGATGACGAGCCACATTAAATGATCGCCATCCACGGCCCGGCGGACCGCTGCCGTGTCCCAGATGCGCCTTTGAACGACTGCAGCGGCGCATCCGCGCAGTGCGAAGGAATACACCATGGGACTCTTGCAAAGTGTTCTGTTTCGGAATTCATTCGCGCGGGCGGGCCACCACGGCGGCGGTGCGCATACCGTGCCGCAGCCGTGGCGGCGGTCTTGCCCCGGCTGCCGTGCATCCATTGCCCACCAGCTCGCGCTTTTGCCCGCAGTGTGGCGGCGCGGTGCTGCCGCAGGCCTGCAGGAGATGCAACGCCAGCCATCCGGCCGGCGCGCGGTTCTGCGGGCAATGCGGCCAGCCGACCACCTGACGGCGCAAGCGGGGGCGGCCCTGCGCTGCCATCAGGGGAAGGATAGCGGGAATAATGGGGCGCTTGGGGTCGCCGGGCGAAGCACCACCGCCGCCCATGCTCCAGTACCACACATCATCCCCGTCACCGCCTTCCAGCAGAACTGCTCGCTGGTCTGGTGCGACCAGGTACCATGGAAGCCTCGCCCGTCATCGACCCCGGGCGGCGACCTGGTAGCAGATCGGCTGGGAGATAGAGCGCCTGGGCCTGGCGCTCAACGGCCATCTGGCTCACGCACGCCCACATAGACCACGCAGGCGGCACGCGCGAGCTGGCCGATGCACAGCAGTTGCCCATCATCGGCCCCCAACCAGGAGACCAGTTCTGGATCGATGCGCTGCCCCAGCAGGGCGCCATGTTCGGCTTCCCGCATTCGGTACCCCTTCACGCCCACGCGCTGGCTGCACGATGCGACAACGGGTGAGCATCGGCCAGGAAACGCTGCAGGTGCGTGCGCCACTGCCCCGGCCATACGGCCCGGGCCACGTGGTGTGTTCCCATGCGCCGCAGATCGACCGCGCGCTTTCGTGGGAGACGTGCTGTTCGCGGGCAGCATTCGGCCGCACCGACTTTCCCCAGGGCAAACCACCAGCAGCTGATCGACAGCTGAGCCTCGTCCAGCGCCTGTGGCCCATGGGCGAGACCAGACCCGTTGTTCATCCCAGGGCCACGGCCCCGAAAGCAGCTTCGGCACGCGAGCGGCAAGAGCAACCCTACGTTGGGCGGGACCTGAGCCGTACGGGAGTCCCCTACAGGACTCCGCGCGCCTGCGCCCATCGGGGCATCATGCCCGGCACAGCCGGCGGAGACGCCCGGGACCGCCCCTCCCATTCCAACTAACGGAGACAGCCTTCATGAGCACGCAAGAGCACCTGCAGTTCTATATCGACGGCCAATGGGTTCCCCCGGCCGTGCCGCGCACGCTGGATGTGATCAATCCGTCCACCGAGGAGGTGGCGGCGGCCCGCATCAGCATGGGCTCGGCCGCCGATGTCGATGCAGCCGTTGCCGCCGCACGCCGCGCGTTTCGACGGCTTCTCGCAGACCCACGCGCGACACGAGCGGCTGGCCCTGCTGGAACAAGGTGCTGGCGGTCTACATGCGCCGCATCGACGAGGTGGCGCAGACCATCTCGCTGGAGATGGGCGCGCCGCTGTGGCTGTCGCGCGCAGGCCCAGGCCACGGTGGGCGCAGGGCACCTGAAGCAGACCCTTTGCAGGTGCTCAGGGACTTCGAGTTCGAGAGCGTGCGCGCGGCACCACCGGCATCGTGCATGAGCCCGTGGGCGTGGGGTGGGCATGATCACGCCCTGGAATTGGCCCATCAACCAGATCATGTGCAAGGTGGCACCGGCCCTGGCGGCGGCTGCACCATGGTGCTCAAGCCCTCGGATGATCGCGCCGCTTGAACGCCATCCTGGTGGCCGAGATCCTGCACGAAGCGGGCGTGCCGGCCGGCGTGTTCAACCTGGTCAACGGCGACGGCCCCTCGGTAGGCGAGGCCATGTGATCCGTGCACCCCGGCATCGACATGATGACCTTCAACGGGCTCCACGCGCGCGGGCATTGCCGTGGCCAAGGCATACGGCGGCCGATACCGTCAAGCGCGTGACGCAGGAGCTGGCGGCAAGTCGCGCCAAACATCGTGCTGGATCGACGCCGACATCGAAAGGCCGTTTGCCCAGGGCGCATGTGAACGCCTGCTTCCACCAACTCCGGCCAGAGCTGCAACGCGCCCACGCGCATGTTCGTGCCGCGCGCCATGCATGCGCGCGCCGTGGCGGCCGCAAGGCCGCTGCCGAGGGCGTGAAGGTAGGCGATGCATTGGCCGTCACGACGGGCGCCATGCACATGGGCCCCGTGGTCAGCGAGGCGCAGTTCCGCAAGATCCAGGGCCCCTGATCGAGGGCCGGCATCGCCGAAGGCGCCACCCTGGTGGCCGGATGGCACGGGGCCGCCCCCCCGAGGGCCTTGCGCGCGGGCTACTTTCGTGCGGCCCACGGTGTTCGCCGACGTGCGCAACGACATGACCATTGCGCGCGAGGAAATCTTCGGCCCCGTGCTGGTCAGATCCTGCCATACGACACGGAGGAGGAGGCCATCGCCCGGCCAACGACACGCCCTACGGCCTGTCGGGCTATGTGCAGTCAGGCGCAGCCTGGAGCGCGCACGCCGCGTGGCATCGCGCCTGCGCACCGGCATGGTCCACCTCAACGGCGCGGGGCCGGACTTCGTTCGCGCCGTTCGGTGGCTACAAGCAGTCGGGCATCGGGCCGGGAATGGGGCGAGCATGGCTTCAAGGAGTACCTTGACGTGAAAGCCGTGATGGCTATCACACCAAAAAAAGCAAAAAGCCGCCGCCTGAAGGCGGCTCGCCTACCCGCGCCGTGCGGCCTCGTAGAGGCCTTCCACGCGCGGGGATGTTGCGCTCCAGTTCGCGGCATGCGCTCGGGGCCTGCGGGGCTGGGTGGACAGGAATTCCAGGCCGCCGCGGTCGCCCGTGGCCTGGCCCATCTTGCGCCACATGCGAGACCGAGGCCTGGGGGTTGTAGCCGGCGCGCGCGGCCAGTTCCAGGCCCACGAGGTCGGGCCTCACTCTCGTCGCCCCGGCTGAATTTCAGCGACAGCAGCTGGCCCACCCAGGCGGGCCGCCGCATTGCCCAGGTCGCCCAGGCCAGCAATTGGGCGCCCAGCGAGATGCCCGATGCTGGTGGCCTGGTTCTTGGCCAGCTGCTCGCGCGAGTGTTCGCGCAGCGCATGGGCCATTTCGGTGGCGCCATGATCCATGGCGATCTGTCGTCGGTCGCACCGTCAGCTGCAGCTGGTCGATGATGCCCGTGTAGAAGGCGATCTTGCGCCGCCCGGCATGCAAAAGGCGTTGATCTCCTTGCTGCCGATCAGGTTCACCTCCCAGCGCCAGGCATTGGCACGCGGGTTTTCCATTGGGCGGTGTAGGGAATCAGCCGCCGGGCGATTGCGGCGCAGCCGCTGCAGCTTGCGGGGTTGCTGTCGCCAGCCAGCGCGCCCTGGGCGCGGGCCTTGGCCAGCAGTTGCTGGGGGATACTGGTCGGTGGCGGCGCCTTCCAGCGTCTCGGGGCCGGCACCAGCTATGCGCAGGGCCCGAGGGCACACGCCCTACCTGCACCTGTGCCGCCACCGGCGCCGTGGCCAGCCCCATGGCCGCCGCGCTGCCGGCCAGCAGAAAACCGCGACGCGCGCGCCAGGGCCGCGCAGGCACAGCCCCAGGCGGACGGGGCACAGGGTTCGGAGGAAGAGATGGGATGGCTGCTGCATGCCGCCAAGTCTAGCGGCCATGCATTGCCTGAAACATGCGGAGAAAACAGCGCATCGTGAAGAGCGGCGGCGGCCTACAAAGGAGTTACGCCATCTGCGCGGCCATCACGGCCCGCTGCGAGCGCGCATCTCGGCGCCAATCACCAGATCAGCCCCGCCAGCACGGGCCAGCAGCCACAGCCACGATTGCAGCGGCTGCCGCTCGCCCACGGACCCACACCGCCAGCACGAAGGCCGCCACGGGCTCGATCAGGACTCAGCGTCACGCCCGTGGGGCCCGAGATGCTGCGCAGCCCGATGGAAAACAGCATGTGCGCCAGGCCCGACCACCACCACGCCCAGGTAGACCACCACCAGCACGGCCGCCAGGCTCCACTGCGGGCAGGCCGCTTTGCACCAGCGCAATCGGCACCGCCATGCAGGCCGCCCCGGTGAAAGACATAGAAATTCACCACGCGCGGCGACATGTGGGTGAACCAGGCGCTTGTTGATCAGAGGCGCATAGCCCGCGTACGACAGACACAGCCCCCCGCCAGCAGGCACAGGGCCAGTGCCGCTCCAGGACAGCGTGGCGCCGCCCTTGCCATCACCATGGCCGCACCTCCCGCCACGCTCACCAGCGTGCCGGCCCACCACAGGGCAGACAGGGCGCGCGCAGCACCAGCGCCTGCATCAGCCCGCCCGCCCAGATGGGGGCCGCTGCCAATGGCCACGGCCGTGCCCACGGCCACGCCGTGAGCGTACACGCCCTCGTAGAAGAAGACGCTGTAGCAGCCGCCGTATTCCCATGGATGCCAGCACGAACCAGACCGGGCGCAGTCCCAGGTGCACATGGGTTGGGCAGCAGCGGCTGGACGGGCGCCACGCCCTGCCCGGCCCGCCCGCGCAGCCTCCAATGGGAAACCGCCAGGTGCAGCGCCCCCAGAAACAGGCTGGAGACGGCCAGCTGCGCGGCGCCCACCCAGAAGGGCGAGAGCCCAGCCCGCGCCCAGGCTTTGCGCCGTGCCCGTCGTGCCCCAGAGCACGGCAGCCACGGAGACGAAGGCGATGCCTCGACGGGCGGAGGAAAAAGAGGCGGAAGAGTTGCGAGCCATGGCGCCATGTTTGCGCCCTGGCGCGGGCCGGGCATTTGTCGAGAAAACGCTCGTAGTCCGGAGGAATGTGAACGGGCTAGCCGCGCAGCTGCCGCGCCGTCACGCCCCGGTCGCGCCGCAGCGCATAGGCCAGCGCACTGGCCGAGGCATAGCCGCAGGCGCAGCGCCGTGGCCTCCAGAGGCAGGCCCCGCGCGAATAAAAAAGGGGGGGGGGGGGGGGGGGGGGGGCTAAAAAAAAAAAAAGGGGGGGGGGGGGAAAAAAAAAAGAAAAAAAAAAAAAATGGGGGGGGGGGGGGGGAAAAAAAAACAAAAAAAAAAAAAAACCCAGCCCGCGCTCGGCCGCATCCAGGCGCAGGCCGCGCAGCCAGGCCTGGGGCGGCCTGGCCCGCCAGCTCCAACGAAGCGCGCGCGTGAAAAGCGCTGGGCGCTCATGTGGCACAGGGCGGCCAGCCGGGCCGTGGGCCAGGTCCTCGTGCAGCGCGGCCTGCACCTGCGCGGCCAGCCCTTGCAGGTCCAGCCCCGGCGCGCCAGCAGGCCGGGCGCCTGCAGCACCTGGGCCAGTTGCTCTGTGGCCGGGCCTTCCGACTCCCGGCCGCGCAGGGCCGGTGGCACGGGAAAAGCGCCGCATCCGGGCCAGCCCGGGCCGCTGGGCGCATCGATGACGAACACGCGCGAGCGCGGCTGCCGCCAGGTAGCCGTGGTCCACGCCGGCGGGGGATGAGCATGCCGCTGACGGCGTCCACAAAGGCGCTGCGCCACGCCCACCTCCAGCTCCATGCGGCCCTGCAGGGCATAGAGGATACTGCGCATGGCCGTGGGCGTGGGCCTGGTGCTCGCCGCTGTAGCTGCGCACCGAGCTGTGCGGCGCGCGAAGGCGGTATCGGTGGCATCGGCCGCGCCGTCTTGCGCGGCGGCATCGCTGTGGAGGGAAGAGAGGGTGTAGGCCATGGCGGCATCCTGTGCCCGCGATGGTAGCGCGCGCCAGTCCGCGCCACCATGGGCCCGATAATGGGCCGCAGCCTGCCCGCAGCCCAACATGACCGAGCCGTCCACCACCACCTCCTCCGCCCATTCCACCCCCACTGAAAGCGCCCCGCCGCAGCTGGGCCCAGACCCTGCGCGTCTAATGCCGAGCCCGGCCAGCCTGCGCATGCTGGCCCTGGGTTTTTCGGGCAGGCCTGCCGCTGCTGCTGGTGCTGGGCACGCTGTCGTTCTGGCTGCGCCGAGGCCGGCGTGGACCCGCACCACCGCGATCGGTTACCTGAGCTGGGTGGGCCTGGCCTATGCCTTCAAGTGGGTCTGGTCGCCGCTGGTGGACCGCCTTGCCGCTGCCGCTGCTCACGCGCTGGCTGGGGCGGCGGCGCGGCTGGCTGCTGTTCGCGCAGATGCTCATCCGTCGCCGGGCCCTGTGCGGCATGGCGTTCAATGATCCGCGCGTCTCGCTCACGCCGCTGTGGTGTGGGTGGCGCGCTGGCCGTGGCCCTTCGGATCGGCCACGCAGGACATGCGCTGGACGCCTACCGCATCGAATCGGCCGACACCGATCGCCAGGGCCGCGCTGGCCGCCACCTACCAGACCGGCTACCGGCTGGCCATGATCTGGGCCCGGCGCCGGCGTGCTGTGGCTGGCCGCCCGCGCCGAGGTGGCGGCACGGCGGGCGCATACCAGAGCGGCGCCTGGCAGGTGGCCTACCTGGCCATGGCTTGCCTCCATGGCCGTGGGCATGCTGACCGTGCTGCTCTCGAGCCGTGAACCGGTGCCACGCCCGCTGGCGCCTGCCCGCAACGCGGCCCGAGTGGCTGCGTGGCGCGCTGGTCGAGCCCTTCGCCGACTTCCTGGGGCCGCTACCGCTGGCAGGCGCTGCTGGTGCTGGGCCTGATCGCCATCTACCGCATCAGCGACGTGGTCATGAGTGCATCATGGCCAACCCCTTCTACGTGGACCATGGGCTTCACCCAGGACGAGGTGGCCGCCGTGACCAAGGTATACGGCGGGGGAGTGATCATGACGCTGGCGGGCGCGCTTCCTGGGCGGGGCGCTGGCCATGCGCTGGGGCGTGATGGCGCGTGCTGATGCTGGGCGCCGCGCTGTCGGCCGCCACCAACCTGCTGTTCGCCCTGGCTGGCCACGCGCGCGGCCATGACGTGAATGCGCTGGTCTGGGTGGTGAGCGCGGACAACCTGGCCGGCGGCATCGCCTCGGCGGCCTTCATCGCCTACCCTGTCGGGGCCTGACCATGTGCAGTACTCGGCCACGCAGTACGCGCTGTTCAGCTCCATGTTGCTGCTGGCGCCCAAGTGGCTGGCCGGCTTCTCGGGCGCCTTTGTCGATGCGCATGGCTACGTGAGCTTCTTCCAGGCCACGGCCCTGCTGGGCCTGCCCGGTGCTGGTGCTGATCGCGCTGGCCTCGCGCGTGCACGCGGTTGCGGAACGCGCAACGCGGCAGTTGATGCGGCTGGCCGCAGGCTGCGCTGTTTTACCGAACTTTACGCAAGCGACAAGCGCGGCTGACGGGGCGCTGCGAGCATCGTCGCAATACGACGCCAGGCCCCAGCAATGAATACACTGCCCTCCATGAGTACGCACCATCTTCTGATGATCGAAGACGACACCCGCCCTCGCGCAAGATGGTGGGTGACTACCATGCGGGAAACAACGGCCTGCAGGTCACGCACATGGGCGATGCCCGCAGCGGCTGGAGCAGCTGCAGCCCGCCGACGGGAGTGTTCTGCCGGGCGCCGACCTGCCCGACCTCGTCATCCTCGACCTCATGCTGCCCGACATGGACGGGCCTGGAGGTCTGCCGGCGCATCCGCGCCCTGCCCGGCCCCGCAGCCCAGGTGCCAGGTACTGATGCTCACGGCCAAGGGCGATCCCATGGACCGCATTCATCGGCATGGAGATCGGCGCCGACGACTACCATGCCCAAGCCCTTCGAGCCGCGCGAAGCTGCATGGCGCGCATCCGCGCCATCCTGCGCCGGCGCGGACGGGCGGCGAGGGCACAGCCAACGCCCAGGTGACCCACGGCGCTGCGCTTCGGCAGCCAGCCTGGAGATCGACCGCGACGCGCGCAGCGTCACCGTGGGCGGGCCAGCCCCTGCGAGCTGACCTCCTACCAGTTCGACCTGCTGGTCACGCTGGCCGGAGCGCGCGTGGCCGCGTGCTCACGACGCGCGACCAGATCATGGAGGCCGGTGCGAAAAGGCCGCGAGCTGGAGGGCCTTCGACCGCTCCATCGACGTGCAAACATGGGCCGCATATCCGCGCCGCAATCGAGGCCGACCCCAAGGCGCCCAAGCGCATCCTGGGGACCGTGCGCGGCGTGGGCTACGTCCTTCGCCAAGCAACAAGACTGACCGCTGCATGAAGCTGCTGTCCCTCTTCTCCCAGCGCCTGTACATGCGCATCTGGTTGGCCGTGGTCGGCGGCGTGGCCCGTGCTCACGCTGACGGTGGCATGGGCCCTGGCAGATCGCGGCCGAGCAGAACGCGCAGAACGTGCAAAGCGCCAGCGTCGCCGCCCTCGCGCGACGTGGCCGATGCGCGACGGCCAGGGCAACGTGATCGCCCAGGGCCCGTGCACGGCGCCTGCCCGGGCTCGCCCGAGGAGGGGGCTGCGCTTCGAGATCGAGGGCACGGACGGCCAGGACCTACATGCTGCACATGGCGCCGCCGCGCCCGCCCGCGCGGCGAACCGCCCGCCGCACGACGACGCAGCCGCCTTCTCTGGCTGCGCCCGCCCTTCGGCTTTCTGTGGCTGTTGGGCCTGGTGGGCGTGGCCGTGGCCGTGGGCGTGTTCCCCATCATCCGCCGCCTGCTCATGCGGCTGAGAGAACCTGCAGCGCGCGGCGTCAAGCGCTTTGGCGAGGGCGACCTGTCCTGTCCGTGCGCGTGCCCGAGCACGGCAGCGACGAGGGTGGCCGACCTGGCCCACCAGTTCAACGCCGCCGCCGCGCGCATCGAGACCCTGGTGACCACCGTCGCACAAATCGCTGCTGGCCAATGCCTCGCACGAGTCTGCGCTCGCCGCTGACGGACGCATCCGCATGGGCCTGGAATTCATGGGCGACGACCCCGCCAGCGCCCGCGCGCGCGCCGAGATCCAGCGCAACATCAGCGAGCTGGACCAGCTGGTGGACGAGAATCCTGCTGGCCAGCCGGCTGGAGACCTTATGAGGGCGACGTGGGCACGATCGAGCCCGTGGACCTGATCGGCCTGGCCGGCGAGGAATGCGCGCGCGGGTGGATGCCGACCTGGACCTGCAGTCCACGGACGCGCTGGAAGTGCCGCATCTCCAAGCTGCTGCGCCGCGCCGTGCGCAACCTGCTGGAGAACGCGCGCCGCTACAGCCAGGGGCGCCATCACGCTGGAGCTGGCGCGCCAGGGACGCCATGGCCGAGATCCGCGTCTGCGACCATGGCCCCGGCGTGGGCGCCGGCCCACCGCGAGGCGCATCTTCGAGAAGTTCCTTTCGCCTGCCGGCGCCCAGCGAGCGCTCGGGCGGCGTGGGCCTGGGCCTGGGCCCTGGTGCGCTCCATCGCCCAGCGCCACGGCGGGCAGCGTGCACTGCGAAGGCCGCGCACGACGGCCAGCCGGGCGCCTGCTTCGTGCTGCGGCTGCCGCTGGCCTGAGCTGCCGCCTGGCGGCTCAGCCGCCCGGTGCGCCACTCCACACGTTCCACCAGATCCCTGGGGGGGGAAGCAGGTCGAAATGCCAGCGGGTGCGCTTGTGCAGGCGGCCGTAGCGCGAGCGGGGTTGGGGAATGCGGTAGGCGCCATCGGCCAGTTCGATGGCGCAGGACGCCAGGTGCCACTGCTGCTCGAACGCCTGGTGGCTGTCAGTGTGGGTCGGCGCGCATGGCGGCGTATGTGCGCCAGCGCCAGCTCCACCGCGCATTCCACGTCGAACTGGCGGGCCTTGCGGTCGGGCTTTTTGCCACAGACCATCGGCCAGGGTGACCAGCCGCCCTCGATGACGACCAGACAGAATGCATGGCCTGCCACGCGCTGGGCCCAGTCGGTAAGGCCCTTGCGGCTTAGCGATCGGGCTTCGGCAACGGGCTGCGCCTGCACTGCCGCGCCGGCAGTGTTTTTGCGGGATGTCATGGGGTCAGCCCTCCTGATAGAGAGGAGGGCTGGAAAGGGGCCAAGCGCAGGCGCTGGGCTGGCAAAGGATGGGGAGGGACATGGTCTGTTTTCCTACGAGATCACAGAAAACCCACCGTGTTGTGTTTCTACGCACAACAGGTGGGCGTGGTGGTTAGAAACACACGTCCGTCGCCGTGCGGGCGTCCTTGCGGATAGCCCCCACCACGCCCGAAACCATGCGGAACAGGCGCAAGCAAATGCGCCAATCCGACGAGATAAGGCATGACAAAGCCCGCTTTAAGGTGGGGGCTGCAACCTCACGGAAGGTGTTTCTACGCACCGGGCCTTTCGGCTTGCGGCCAGTTTAACGGGGCCAGGCGGGCCGGCCCAGACCGCACCCTCAATCCCGGCCCAGGTTGCTCGCACAGGAAGTCGTATGAAACACGGGTGGTCCGGGTCTTGCGCGGCAGGTGGAATGCTGTCGGGAAAGGACCACGCTGATGGGCTGGGGCGGCAGGGCGTGGTCCTGGCAGCACGCGCTGCAGCACGCCGCGGCCAGGGTCGTCCTCCCACAAACCACGCAGGCCGGCAGCACCGCCACACCCAAGCGAGGACCCGGGCCAGGGCGCGGATGGCGGTGGGAGGAGTTGGATTGGTGGGGCCGCCCGGCCCACCACGTCCACGCCCTGGCCCGCCGCAGTGCGCAGCGTCCAGGCCGTGGGATGGGCGAGGTTGCTGTTGGCAATCCAGGGCAGGTCCGCCAGGTCTTCGGCTGGCGCACGGGATGGCTGCCGCAGGAAGGCGGCCGAGGCCACCAGCACGATGTCGTAGCCGGCCAGCCTGCGGCTTTTGAAGCTGGAGTCCGCCAGGTGGCCCAGGCGCACGACCAGGTCCAGCTTTTCGGCCACCAGGTCGTCTCTCAGTGAAGAAGTTGACGTCATAGGCCACCAGAGATGCCCGGGTAGCGCTCCAGGAAGGCCGGGATCAGCGGAAGAATGTACTTTCTCCCCGTATTCGCTGGTGGTGCTGATGCGCAGCCGGCCCGCGATGCGGTTGCCGCTCGTGCATGGCGTTGTCGAAGGCGCTGCCCACGTCGCGAACGATGCCCTTTGAACTCGTCGTAGAACTCCCCGCCCGGTTTCCGTCAGCGGCGATGATGCGGGTGTTGCGCACCAGCAGGGCCACGACAGCGCCATCTTCCAGCGATTTCACGTGCAGGCTGGAGCCATCGGCCTTGCTGATACCCAGGAAGTCCGCCGCCCTGGTGTACGAGCCGAAATCCACCACGGCCAGAAACGTTACTGCGCGCGGTGTTGGAGCAGCGTTGTGCATGGCCGTGCTTTGTGGGGGTCATTGTTCAATCCAGTCAAACAAAGAGTCCAGCATAGCCCCATTCGACGTGGCCGCCGCGCTCTTTAGTCTTGCCCCTCCTGAAAGCGCAAAGAAGACATACCGATACCGCCTGGCCACGTTTTCCTGATGGGCTTCTTCGTCGAGCTGCATCAAACATCTTCATGCGCCGCCGTCGCGCTGCCACGATTTGCGGCCGAGTTCTTCCATGTGGGGGCATCTCGGCCGGGGCCTGGGATGGTGCCAATGCCTACAAGTGGGTTTGCTCTGGACTGTTGACGCTGGCCATTCCCCTCGCCCCCTGGCTGGCCGACCGCTGGGGCGCGCGCGGGCTGATGGCGGGCTCCATGCTGGCCTTTCGCCCTGGCCGCCTGGGCATGCGGCGAGGCGGGCAGCTTCGGCCAGCTGGTGGGCTGGCGCTTCATCCAGGGCATGGCGGGCGGCCTGGTGATTCCCGTGGGCCAGGCCCTGGCCTTCAATCGGTTCCAGGGACCGGAGGCGCGCGCGTGTCTCCACGCTGGTCATGGCCGTGGCGCTGATCGCACAAACTACACCGGCCCTCTCGCCCTGGCTGGCGGGCTGATCGTGGACCACGGCTCCTGGCGCTGGGTGTTCCATTCCAATATTGCGTGGCCCTGGCCGCAGCAGCAGGCCTGGCCTGGCTGTGGGTGCGCGATGCACGGCCACGGGCCCCGGCAGCGGCCCGACGCTCAAAGTGCCTGGTGCTGGTCAGCGCCGCGGCTGGCCGCCTGGCTGCTGGGCATGTCGCTCTATGGCGCAGGCCAAGGTTCGGGCCAGGGGCTGGCGCTGGCCTGGCTGGGTCATGGCGGCGGGCCTGGCCTTCACGGTGCTGTATGCCCTCCATGCCCGCAAGACGGACCACCCATTGTGGAACTGCAACTGCTCTAAAAGCCCCGCGCCTGCGCATGTCGGTGGCCGTCTACACGCCATTCCCGGCGTGCTGTTTCACGGGCCGTGAACCTGCTCACCATCTTCTACCTGCAGGACATGCTGCACCTGAGCGCGCAGGCCACAGGCCGATTCATGATGGTCTACGCAGGCGGCGCCCTGGTGTCCATGCTGGTGGGGCGGCCGGCTGTACAACCGCGCGGGCGCACGGCCCCTGTTCATCGCCAGCATGGTGCTGCACAGCCTGGGCATTGCGGCGATGGCCGCCGTGGCGGCCCTGCCGACCCCTGGCTGCTGGCGGCCGCCTACGGCCTGATGGGCCTGGGCGCGGCCTGGGGGCCAATACCGCGCAGACGACGGCGCTGCTGGACTTCGACGGCCGGCAGGACGCAGCAGGCGCAGCGTGATCTGGAACCTCAACCGGCAGATGGCCTTCAGCGTGGGCGCCGCGTTTTTCCTGATGGTTTTCAACATGCTCGCCACCCGCCTGGACGCAGGCCGGGCCTAATCACAACATCACGTTTTCGTCTGATCGCATCGCTGGCAGGGCTTGGGTACCCCTGCTGCAACTGCGATCGCTGCACACCCTCAAGGACCACCATGCAAGACAACAAGCCCATCGACCGTGACCATTGACATCGGCAGCATCGCCGAACGCAGCAATCCACCAGGTGCACGAGCTGATCCACACCTGTCTTCACCCAAACCAGGCGGGCGCATCAGGCCGCGCTGCAGGCGCTGATGCCGCAGTTCAGCCCGGGAGTTCAGCATGGTGACACCTCACGGGCAGACTCGTCGGCCTGGGGACGATGTGGAGCAGATGTTCCGGCGCGCGGCCGGCCAGCGGCCAGGGCTGGAGATATGCGTCTGCGACATGCAGCCCGTATGGCGGGACACGGGCCGGCCTGGCCATGCGCTACCTGGAAACCCATCGCCTGGACGGCGTGGAGACCTCGCGCCGTCAGTCGTGATCCTCAAACGTGCGGGCCAAGGGGTGCTGTGGCACTACCTGCATGAGACGGCCCTGGGCTGATGGCCCAGCGCGCGCTCGCCGCTCAGCCCCGCAGGTAGCGGTCGGCGATGCTGCCGGGGCACGTAGAGGCCGCGCTCCAGGTACCAGGTCCAGCTTCTTGCGGTCGGGCGCGCGCAGCTTGATCAAGCGGCCACGGGCGACCTTTTCGGTGCGCGAGAACCTCAGGCGGATCTTGAGCGGGGTGCGGCCCCAGTTACCCTGCAGCCGTGCAGGAAGAGAAGGGGCCGTCCTCGGCTTGGCCAGCCGCAGGCGGTAGCTGTCCGCCCGGCGCGCAGCACGCGCTGCATGGCCAGGGTGCATGCTGAGGTAGGCGGCATGTCGATGCCCTGGCGCAGTTGCTCGTATTCGCCGGCCTGCTGGAGCTGGGCGATATAGGCCTCGCCCGTCTGCGGCAGGGAACCTGTTCCACGTATTCCTTGGTGCGAGGGCCGCGATGAAGGCGC